>JACXGI010000173.1:56722-89754 GCA_016801175.1 Esox masquinongy | reverse complement strand
CCAATGTCCAGGGGTGGGGTTTCCTAAAAAGTAGGGAAGAGGAGAAGAATGTCCCATGCTGGAGCTGTTGCCAGTCAGGATTCTAACTGTCCTTGACTGTTGATAGTTCCTTTGCGGTTCCACTTCGTGAAAAGTCGCGGTTTTGGAGTGTTGCATAATTAAAGACTGTAGTTCTCACGACTGCCTGGCATTGGCAACATGTCGTATACTTGTATATAATATAATTTGAATCCAATAATTGCATCCATTTTAACACACTGAAATATATTTAGTACATTACATTGTTTTAAAAGAATTTTTAAAGTGCAACAAAAGTTGTTCCAAAATAATATTTTTAGTGTGTGGCGTTTTCCATGACCACAAAGGAAAAATAAAATAACAAAGGAATCACTGAATAAACGCCTTTATAAAAAGGCTGGTTGAGGATTCAGATTCACAAGAAGTTTGATGTTATATTGCAAAGTTCAAGAAACAATATCAGCTGAACAATGGCAAGATCCCTGTTTCGATATAATAATATTAACAAAAGAACTCCCGCACACAGTCTGCGTAACTTGTAATAAGAATTTAATAATAAAGTTTCGGTACCAAGATTTCAACAGTTTACATTCAGTAGGCAACCTAAAGTTGGTACCAAAACATGTTATTAAATTCTTATTGCAAGTTACGCAGAGAGTGTGCGGAATTCATTTTGTTTACTTGAATCGACCTTTGGTCTTCTCCGACGCACCGGTCGATCTACAGGTGTGCAAAAGTTTGGTTTCTCAATGGATATAATAATGTGAAAACCCTATGCAGATCCTCTCCTTCTTCATTTGATATAACAAACAGCTTTTTACTGGGTAGGTAAATAATATTAAAAGTAATTGCAAATGAAACACTGGTCAGTTGGTTATTCTCACTCTTTTCAGTCTCTGTTGATTTCCTCTCTGCTTTTGTCTAAGCTTGTGTCCACAAACTTCCTTGCACTTTGTGCAGTTTATGCACACTGCTACATTGGCCAATTTCTGTGTTAGCGATCATGTGCCTTGCACTTTGACATTATAGCGACTTGACTTAACTCAAGTCTGTCATTTGACTTGACTCAAGTCCGTTAAAGCAAATAACGTTTAAGGCGTTAAATAAATAAAAGAGCGGAGATGACACACTGTTTTCCTACAGAAACTTTTCTACGTGGAATATCACTATGGCTCAAAACTGGACGGTCTCGGCACAGACTATATGTTTCGATGGCCAATCAAATTAATGGAAGTAGGAGGGCATAGTAAAGGAAAACTAAATAACCCAATCTGGCGAAGAAAACTTGGAGTGAGGGCATGACGATTTTCAATGACCAGTGAAATTAAGAGTTTGGAGTTCACTACAACTCTGCTTCTTTTTTAAACTCACAAGAATGTTTTACTTAGCAATTGTAAATGTGTTTTAGTGATGGTTGAAATCAAAGTCTAACATTTCAGTAAAGCGTTGAGAATGCATTCCAGCAATTTCTATTCAACTCGCCAAGCCATGGAAATGGCTACTGAAAACGCGACAACAGTTCAAGGCAGTCCGAGTAATTTTGTTACTACAAATCAAGGTAAGAGTCGACTAAGAGCTAACTGCATGGACACACTCAAGCTAGCTGTACGTTCGGTAACAAGTTGTTTTGTGTTACGGCTATCTAGCTTGCTGGGTACCTTTGTTACATACAGTATGCACTGCTAAGCGCATTGTAGCTAGATAACTAACCCTAGTAAAACATTATATAGATATATTTATACACATACATACCTAGCAAACTAAACAGACTATTGACTATTTAATCCAGCGAAATATATTATCTGTAAGTTGAATGTTTAACTACAGTACCTACGTTAGATTTGTGCGGTTTGTAATTTTATTCAAATTTTTATAATTTGCTTATTGCCAAGTTTTACCCCATTTTCATTGCGTGCGGTCAGGGACCTACACAATACTGCTGGCGAGGATGAAAAGTATAGGCCGCATGAATGGTGAATGTGAATTTATATTACTTTTAAAAAATGTTAAAATAGTAAAAAGAAAAAAATTAATAAGTGTTTGGTGGTTGCGTGAGATAGAACATTCATCATGCTAATGTATTAAACAAGATTAGTCTTAGGTTGTCTGGATTGTGGATTTTGGGGAGGAATAATTTGGCGGGAATAACACTACAATAAACACTGTACCTAGTTATATAAATTGGTTGCTCATACAACTATAGGGCAGTTTGAAAAATAATGGTGTAAGGATCACTGGAGAACATTGTAGCGACACCCGACAATATTCACTATCTTACGGATACTTTTAACGTGTGTATTAGTTTCAACACACATCCTACATCAACGAAAATGTTCACACTAAACAGAATAAATAAATTGAATCCTAGAACCACCAAGACGGCCGTTTTAAGGATTATAAAATAAATACATTTATTTAAAGAGAAACCTAGAACCAGCCACGTGTCATCACTATAATATATATATATATTATACTTAGCAAAAAAACAATTAGTAGTAAAAAAAAAAACTTAAAAACAAAAATATTCACGCTTTTTTTTTCATAGTTTTTTTTTACTAAGTTGTTCAAACAAGATACTAAGTCATTCAATCAAGATAAACTATGTCTCTGGGCCCCAAATTTTTTTTTGCTGTTTCGGCTTCAAGGCTTCTGTACAATACTGCTGGCAAGGATGAAAAGTGTAGGCCGCATGAAAGGTGAACATGAATTTATGTTAAAATAGTCAAAAGAAATAAGTGTTTGGAGGCTGCGCGAAATAGAACATTTATCATGCAAATGTATTAAACAAGACTAATCTTAGGTTGTCTGAATTGTGGGCTTTGGGGGAGGAATAATTTGGCGGTAATAACAGTATACAATAAACACTGTACCTAGTTATATAAATTGGTTAACACCTTGTTATTGTGTTTAACTTGGTTAATAACATGTTAATTACCATTTATCTATAGACAAATTTGTTAAGCGCAGAAAGGGCATGGCAAAAAAAAGATTTTTACATTTATTGCTTTACTGCATTGGTTAAATATGTACATCATCTGCGATAGATGGCTCCAATACTGTACTGAAAAAGGACTGTTTTGTCGTTCATATCTCAGGTATAACATTCCACACAACACTGGTGTGCTGCGATTAGTGTTAAAATCAGATTAGTCTAAAATGTATTGATGAAGAATGGAGCAAGACTGACTTTGAAGGTAAGAAATAGCCTGACTGCAATCTCTAACATTGAATTAAGGATTGTTAAGCATATTATAATTGCTAAAACACTACACTTGACTTCTCAGATGCAGCTGCAAGCCGATACTGGACACAAAGGGAGAAACATTGTTCGTTGGACAACCTGGACAAAGCAGCAAAGAGGGGCATCAAACAGAGGACACGGAGCCGCAAGACAGATTTGTTTATGAATGTGTAGAAAGAAAAAAAACGTTTTGAGAATGTTTGTTTTATATTTGTTTGGAAGTGATGACTCATTTATCTTACAAAATAAATAAAATAAGGCCACATCTAAAATGGGTGTATATCCCTTTTTATATGAAGGTAAAACAGTGACATAAGTTTTTTATTTGTAAAAAAATGTTGCACACTTGTAAAAAAGATTTGCAAACTTGGAATTACTTTTGTAGTTGTATAAAAAATGTGCATAGTGTAACTAACTTGATATTTGTAATCATGCTACTCATTAATAACACTTGCCAATGTAAAATACGGACACTCAGAGTTTTGTCACTAAAATTTCGCTAGAACTGTGACGAAAGGTTTTTTACTTTTAAATCACAATCTGCGGTAGTACGTTTCACAGCATTTACAAGTGGATATACCCATGAGGACTGTTCGGCACGGCATAGCTTTCATTTTACTGGTATACGATGTGGCTGGATAAACATGAACGGGGGAAAATTGAAACATGAACGGGGGGGTGAAAAAGAAGGGGGTGGTTACGGGGTAAAAGTCGCAAAACATTCTAATGTCTTTACTGGTGGACACGTTAAAAGTGAAGGTCTGGAATCATTGCCAGTCACAAAAGTGGGAAGTGGGAAAAATGGACTTAAGACACCACCCACCCATGGCCACCTGCTGGCAGCCTGTTGAAGGCACACTTGAAAACAGTTCAACAGACAATAGAGGAACGTCTACAGAACAAGAAAACCAGAGACAAGACAATGACTGTTACTAGCAATGCACTCTTTCAGATGTGGAAGTCAGAGAACCAGCTGTACAATTGGAGGACAATTAAGAACAAAAATTAAAGACCTCAAAAAATGCTACCCCATCAACTGCCCCACCACCACCATACGCAACGAAGCTTACATCACTGTCAGAATTTTACCCCACCCTGTCGACCAGTGAGACTGAGGGAGCAACTGTGCATCTGGAAGGACAGATGATATTCAAGGGAAAGATGGAAGCATCCAATGAACTGCTGGTCGATGACAGGAGGTTTTCCAGCAGCTGCAGACCACAGCACAACAAGCGATCCATACACAGAAGGATGTGTCGCATTCCCTTCCAGTGAAAGAGCAGCACCCATCAAATATAAGGTGAAGCCTTTATCACCTGCCACCTCCCAAGAATTCACAGAAGAAAAGTATGTGGACACCAAAAGGGACAACAAGTAAAGAGAAACCATATATGAAAGTGATTCTGAGGGAAATGACAGTGAAGAGACAGTAAGAATAAGAATAGAAGGGAAGGGAAATTGACTACCAAACAAAAGAAGAGGACTAAACTGCCCGGACAAAGAAGCTCTACGCCATTTACAGACCTGAAAAAATGTTGGGAAAAAGCAGACAATTCCCTGATAACAATCACAGAGATAGAAGACCTATTACATAACAGCCATCTGGAACCTGATGTGAGAAAGGCCGTAGAAAACAAAAGAGATGGACTCATGAAAGGTGTTAGTGAAAACTTGCAGGCAACAGACAGGATCACCAGACAATCCCGCAAAATCCAGGGACAAGCCCTGATGGTGCTCCTACCCAATCCGAAAGCACCTGATGCACCATTTGTTCTACATGTACCATGGGGAGCAAGAGACTTACAGGCCATGCTCAACAAACTCCCTAAACATTCTGAGGGGGGAGGAAAGTGGATTACTGGATTTGAGCAACAGGCAGCCACTATGTGTGGGGGACATCAGACAATGGCCCAAACGGCAGGCACTGAAGCGACTGCCATCCTCGCAGCTGGAGGTATAGCTATATCAGTACTAGATGGCAGGGACCTGCGGTCAGGGGAGGCAGAGCCTCACCTGTCATACTCCACTGAAAATATAATGAAAAGTAAAAAAAATATAAAATTAATATTAAGATTTTTCCACTGATCTGTTATAAATGTAATTTCTGTATAATATAATTTTTTATAGTCAAAATTGCCAAATGCGCAACGCTCCGCTGCAAATACAAGGAAAGACGAGAGGTGAGGCAGCGATGAGCTCAGCCTCCCCTCTGATTGCGCAACCCCTCAGAAACTGGATGGAGCGCGACCTATAAGCACGTGAGATCTGATCTCTATATGTCACCAACGTAATGTTTGTAGACCCTTCGTTACATGTCCTCAACTTCCATGGTCCAGGTAGCTTATGTGTAAAAAAGCAGTGGTCGGCCGTCAGTGCCTGCTGGCCTAGACATTGCTAGTTTCATCATAAAACCGCAATGAAAAGTTAGCAGGGAGGCAGCTATCACATTTTCCTCACTGCGGGGGTTTTTCTTAAACCCACGTAATTGATGTTCATGCTCTCTTCTGTGAACTAGCTCTTGTAGAAAAATTCCAGCGGCGGCAGAAATGGAAAACGTTATAGCTAACCTTAAAAATTTCTCAAAATTGGATTTTCAATCAAAACAGGTAGTAATAAACAATGGAAGACCAATGCCTGAACTTAAGGACCTACTTCAAATGCAGTCACACACAGTCATTTCAAGTGGAGTGGTACCAACGGAAAGACAGGCTGTGTGGCTGTGCTATGAAGAATCGCCTTTTCTGCTTTCCCTGCCTTCTTTTCTCCACTACCAACAACTTTTGGACTAACGTGGGATTTTGTGACTTGAAAAATCTACCAAGGAGCGTCAACAAACATGAAAAATCGACAGCTCACATTCAAAGCCAAATACCTTTAAAAACCTTTGGAACTTCAAGAATAGATCTGGCTTTGAATGAACAGAGGAGATAAAATATTAGCATCCACAATGCTACGGTAAAGGAAAACCGTGAGATTTTAAAAGACCTCATTAATGTGACCTGCTTCCTAGCTAAACAAGAATTAGCATTTCGTGGTAATGATGAGAGTGCAAGTTCTTCTAATTGTGGAAACTATGTGGAGCTATTACATGCTTTTGCTTGGAAAGATGAAAAATTAGCTAGACATTTGGAGACATCCACTGTGTTTTCTGTCTTATCTAACAGAATAGAGAACGATTTAATCGAAGCAGTCGGTGATGTAATTAGAAATTATATCAAAGAGGAGATATCAAAGACCCTGTTTGTTGCAGATGAAGTAGATGAGACAACGGATATCACAAACAAAGCCCAGGTCTCTGTAATTTTGCGTTATGTGGCTAAAAGCAAGGAGACATGTGAGGTGAGAAAGGTGTTCTTGGGATTTGATGATGTGAGTAATGACAGACGAGCAACAGCTATTGCTGATTTTGTTTTGGGAGTGTTGGGGAAATACAATTTCATTGAAAAGCTGGTAGCTCAGACTTACGACGGAGCCTCTGTGATGGCATCAGATCTTAATGGGGTACAGGCCAAGATCAAAGAAAAGGTACCTGAAGCCACGTTTACCCATTGTTATGCACACAAGTTGAACCTGGTGCTCCAACATTCAGCAAAATGTATGCCTGAGTGTAAAACCTTTTTTAAAACAGTTGAGGGACTTGCGACGTTTTTCAATAAGTCAACCAAGCGCACCCACCTACAGTATCTCACAAAAGTGAGTACATCCCCCACGTTTTTGTAAATATTTGATTATATCTTTTCATGTGACAACACTGAAGATTTGACACTTTGCTACAATGTAAAGTAGTGAGTGTACAGCTTGTATAACAGTGTAAATTTGCTGTCCCCTCAAAATAACACAACACACAGCCATTAATGTCTACACCGCTGGTAACAAAAGTGAGTACACCCCTAAGTGAAAATGTCTAAATTGGGCCCAAAGTGTCAATATTTTGTGTGGCCACCATTATTTTCCAGCACTGCCTTAACCCTCTTGGGCATGGAGCTCACCAGAGCTTCACAGGTTGCCACTAGAGTCCTCTTTCACTCCTCCATGACAACATCACGGAGCTGGTGGATGTTAGAGACCTTGCGCTCTTCCACCTTCCATTTGAGGATGCCCCACAGATGCTCAATAGGGTTTAGGTCTGGAGACATGCTTGGCCAGTCCATCACCTTTACCCTCAGCTTCTTTAGCAAGGCAGTGGTCATCTTGGGGGTGTGTTTGGGGTCGTTATCATGTTGGAATACTGCCCTGCGGCCCAGTCTCCGAAGGGAGGGGATCATGCTCTGCTTCTGGATGTCACAGTACATGTTGGCATTCATGGTTCCCTCAATGAACTGTAGCTCCCCAGTGCCGGCAGCACTCATGCAGCCCCAGACCATGACACTCCCACCACCATGCTTGACTGTAGGCAAGACACACTTGTCTTTGTACTCCTCACTTGGTTGCCGACACACACTCTTGACACCATCTGAACCAAATAAGTTTATCTTGGTCTCATCAGACCACAGGACATGGTTCCAGTATTCCATGTCCTTAGTCTGCTTGTCTTCAGCAAACTGCAGGCTTTCTTGTGCATCATCTTTAAAAGAGGCTTCCTTCTGGGACGACAGCCATGCAGACCAATTTGATGCTGTGTGCGGCGTAGGGTCTGAGCACTGACAGGCTGACCCCCCACCCCTTCAACCTCTGCAGCAATGCTGGCAGCACTCATACGTCTGTTTCCCAAAGACAACCTCTGGATATGACGCTGAGCACGTGCCCTCAACTTCTTTGGTCGACCATGGCGAGGCCTGTTCTGAGTGGAACCTGTCCTGTTAAACCGTTGTATGGTCTTGGCCACCGTGCTGCAGCTCAGTTTCAGGGTCTTGGCAATCTTCTTATAGCCTAGGCCATATTTATGTAGAGCAACAATTCTTTTTTTCAGATCCTCAGAGAGTTCTTTGCCATGAGGTGCCATGTTGAACTTCCAGTGACCAGTATGAGGGAGTGTGAGAGCAATAACACCAAATTTAACACACCTGCTCCCCATTCACACCTGAGACCTTGTAACACCAACGAGTCACATGACACCGGGGAGGGAAAATGGCTAATTGGGCCCAATTTGGACATTTTCACTTAGGGGTGTACTCACTTTTGTTGCCAGCGGTTTGGACATTAATGGCTGTGTGTTGAGTTATTTTGAGGGGACCGCAAATTTACACAGTTATACAAGCTGTACACTCACTACTTTACATTGTAGCAAAGTGTCATTTCTTCAGTGTTGTCACATGATAAGATATAATCAAATATTTGCAAAAATGTGAGGGGTGGACTCACTTTTGTGAGATACTGTATGTAACGTCTATACGTATTCTTTAGAGACATATAGTAATATTAAGAAGACGGCCACACGTGAGTTCTCTCTGTGTTCGGTTTATTAGCTTGCTAGCGTGCATCACCACAACCAGTCTCTTCCTCTGGAAAAACCCTGGGCTAGAACAATGACACCTCTTGGTCACTACCTGTCATTACACTGTATTTGCATTTACCTAGAGCAGCGCCCACAAGATGGAGCTCAAATTCTAGACTAGTGCAGACGATCAGCATGTACCAATCAGATCTGCGTGCTGTGTTCCGGATTATGAACGAAAATCCCGATGGTTGGGACAAAAACACCCTTATGATTGCTGCTGGATATGATCTCTGGCTGTCAAAAGCATCAACCTGCTTCTTCATAATGGCATAATGGCATTTAATCCAAGATGGCGTAATGTGCAGACGTGTTTTCTGTCATGTCCCGTGTTTATAGTCTATGTTTTTGTTCTCGCCCATGTCCGTAAACATTTTTACCCATACTTTTTATCCAGCAACTTCTCTACTGACTACACATACTTTTCTGCTTCATACCCACTGCATCTGTGAAGAACCCACTGCGAAATAGATTTGCTATTTCTGCAACACTTTCCTGGATCCCTCGGCAGACAGCTAGCATACTATTAGCCACTGCTAGCCTCCATTACCCCAGGCCTGCTCCAGCCGTATAGCAGTGCAGCGCACCACCAACACAGCACACCACCTGATTTATTTACTGTTTCCACCACAATACCGGAGCATCACAGCTAACTAGCTGTATTTTGCTATTTCCATATTCCCCCGGATCCCCCGACAGATGGCTAGCTAACCAGCTACTGTTAGCGGTTACCTCCATTTATCCCTAGGCCCCGCACCAGCAAATGGCTAGTTTGCATAGCGTACCACCAATCTGCCTTCCCCACTGGACTACTGCTTACTACCACAAGCCCGGAACTCTTTACCACAAACTAGCTGCATTCAAGTAGCTGTTTCTGACGCAACTCTACCATTGTATAGCAACCACCATTAGCCTCGAGCTAGGCTAGCTAACATAGCCTGCCGGCCGTGCTACCGGACCTCACTTTATCTGACCACACACTCGAGGCCGGCCGGACAGATTGTCGTAGCCCCTCGCCAATCCAACTGCTAGGAGGACATAATTTCTTTAACACGCTACCTTGCTTGCTTATCTGCTAGGTCTCAGCCTCGAACTCTGATTTTATTTTTATTTTTTGTGTGCATCTGCCTTGTGCCTTGTGTGTACACTAGCCATTACCTGTGACTGTTTTGCTCTATAACATATCATAATTACTATTTTACTCCTGTCCTTATTAGCCTTCACTGTTCCACTTCCTTGCAGACTCCTCTGTTCTCATCACTTTTACACAGATTTCACATTTGTCCCTCCTCCTATTGTGTCGGAGACCTCCGCTGATTTAACAAATGTATACAGAGATGCAACCATATCCCCAGCTGCCCATACTGCCCTGAATCTATCACTACGCTCAGAAGTACACTCTCACTCCTTTAATTCCCTCCATCAACAATCTAAACGGCCAGTTCTCAAGCCGTATTATTGTCCTTCTCCTTCTATGCTCCTCAGGAGACGTAGAGCTAAACCCTGGCCCCATTACCGTTAGTGCTATCCCTATTCCCCAAGTGCTCCCATTCGCTGAGTTCTGTAACCGTAAAAGTCTTGGTTTTTTACACATTAATATTAGAAGTCTGCTCCCTAAATTAGCTTCTTTCAGCCCTTGCATGCTCAGCCAACCCTGCTATCCTAGCCTCTTCTGAATCTTGGCTTAGGAAGTCCATCAAAAACACAGAATTAACAATCCCTAACTATAACATCTTCCGTCAAGATAGAACTACGAAAGGTGGAGGTGTAGCAATCTATTGTAGAAACAGCCTGCAGAGTTTGGTCATCTTATCTAGATATGTTCCCAAACAGTTCGAGCTTCTACTGTTAAAAATCCATCTCTCCAGAAATAGGTCTCTTACTGTGGCTGCCTGTTACAGACACCCCTCAGCCCCAAACAATGCCCTGGACAGCATATGCGAATTGATTGCCCCCCATCTATCGTCTGAATTCTTGCTGCTAAGAGACTTAAATTGGGATATGATTAATACCTCAGCCTTCCTTCATTCGAGGCTTGATGCCCTCAACCTAACAGAAATTATCAATGAACGTACTAGGTTCAACCTCAAATCCATTAACAAGGGCACCCTCATTGATATCATCCTGATTAACTTGCCCTCTAAATACACCTCCACTGTCTACAGCCAGGATCTCCGCGATCACTGCCTGATTGCTTGAGTCCATAATGGGTTCACAAACAAACGACCACCCCTCACCAGTATTAGACGCTGCCTAAAACAGTTCTGTGAACAGGCCTTTTCAAACGACCTGGCCCTGGTTTCCTGGGAGAACATCAACCTTATCCCGTCTGTAGAAGACGCCTGGCTGTTCTTCAAAAATGATTTCCTCACCGCCCTAAATAAACACACCCCATTTAAAAAGTTTAGAACTGAGAACAGATATTGCCCTTGGTTCACTCCAGACCTGACCGCCCTCAACCAGCACAAAAGCAACCTGTGGCATACCGCACTAGCATCAAACAAACCCATGTGATTTGCAACTTTTCAGGGAAGTCAGGAACCGGTACACACAGGCAGTCAGGGAAACAAAGCCTAGCTATTTCAAACAGAAATTTGCATCCTGTAGCACTAATTCCAAAAAATTCTGGGACATGGTAAAATCCATGGAGAATAAGAGCACCTCCACCCAGTTGCCTACTGCGCTGAGGTATGGAAACACCGTCACCACCAACAAGTCCTTGATATTAGATAACTTTAATAATCTTGACCCCTTCAAATCAGCCGGGCTAGATAATCTCGACCCCTCTTTCCTAAAGCTATTCGCAAATATTATTGCAGCCCCTATCACTACTCTGTTTAACCTGTCTCTCTCATCCTCAGAAATCCCTAGATACTGGAAAGCCGCTGCGATCATTCCCCTTTTCAAAGGGAGAGACACTTTAGACCCTAACTGCTCTAGACCTATATCCATCCTGCTCTGTCTTTCTAGTCTTGTCTGGTCTGGTAAACAAATAGATCACCAACCATCTTGAGTCCCACGTCACCCTCTCCGCTATGCAATCTGGCTTCCGTGCTGGTCATGGGTGCACCACGGCCACGCTTAAGGTCCTAAACAACATGATAGCCGCAATCGATAAAAAACACTACTGTGCAACCGTCTGCATTGACCTGTCTAAGGCCTTTGACTCTGTCAACCATTCTATTCTTATTGGCAGACACAATAGCCTTGGTTTCTCAAATGACTGCCTCGCCTGGTTTACCAACTACTTCTCAGATAGGGTCCAGTGTGTTAAATCGGAGGGCCTGCTGTCTGGACCTATGGCTGTCTCTATGGGGGTACCACAGTGTTCGATTCTTGGGCCGACTATATTCTCACTGTATATAAATGATGTTGCTCTTGCTGCTGGTGACTCTCAAATCCACCTTTATGCAGACGACACCATTCTCTATACAGCCGGCACTTCATTGGACACTGTGCTTACAAACCCTCAGGAGAGCTTTAATGCCATACAGCACTCCTTCCGTGAGCTCCAACTACTGCTGAACTCTGGTAAAACTAAGTGCATGCTTTTCAACCAATCGCTGCCCACACCTGCCCGTCTGACTAACATCACCACTCTTGATGGTTCTGAGTTAGAATACGTGGACACGTACAAATATCTATTACACACCCGCCGCCCATCTCACTGGTACCAATTAATTTACACGTGCTTGCTAGGCAAAGCCCCACTGTACCTCAGCTCACTGGTCACCTTAGCTTTACCAACCTGCAGCCTGTGCTCAAGCAGGTACATCTCTCTGGTCACCCCAAAAACCCACACCTCCTTCGGCCGCCACTCATTCCAGTTCTCAGCTGCCAACAACTGCAACGAATTACAAAAAACCCTGAAACTGGAGACCCTCATTTCACTCACTGCCTCTAAAAAACATCTGTCTGAGCTACTGATCATTCATTGTATGTGTTAACTCTCCTGCATCATGCGTACATTGTTCTTGCACATAGCTGCCCTTATTATCACTGTCATGGCACATTTGCACTCTTATTTGCACAATTGTCTTATATGATTACTCCTTTGCACTATACCATTTGGACTAGTGTTATGCTCTCTTGTCTTTGCCACACCACTTTTGAACACTAACTGACCTACCTCGCAATTTACACCTCACTTTGCACAAACTGTATAACACACTTATGAATTTTACACTTTTAGCTAGACTCTATAGCACATTTGTACTTTTGTTATTGGCTTATCACTTTTGCATTAACTGTATATAGACTCTGTACTGCATTTTTATTTTATACAGACTCTACTTTTTTTTGCATTTTGTACTCTGTGTACTCTATGTGTAATTCTAGTTGACCTGCAAGTTTGCGCTTTGTCTTGGCTAGGTCGCCGTTGCAAATGAGAATATGTTCTCAATTGGCCTACCTGGTTAAATGAAGGTTAAATAAAAATAAATAAAATAAATATGAGGGCATTTTCAATGAAAACAATGCATTCTTTCATGTGCTGCAGAATAAAGTAATGGACATTGGATTCTGCTGTCAGCGAATCCGCGACACAATGGGAGTTGTGGAACGACAAAGACACGAGTTTGACAGTTTCTATGATAGATTTGAGCAGAAATGCATCACACTTGCCTAACAGAAAAGTAAACAGCCGATCAGAGATGAGAGGAAAAGAATGTTTAATAACCTTCTAGAAAATGTCAGTGTTCAAATGAAAGCTAGGTTTGATCATTTTGGTGAGGTAACTTTCCTTGGTTTGGTCGATTTTGGCTTGGACATAATTTTATGAAATGTCACAACATTTCGATGACAGCAAACTGGAGAGCATATCAAAATATGCAAGTTACTTTGAGTTTGTTAGACTAAAGGCTGATCTTATCAGATTGTATGGTTCACAAATGGTGAGAAACGAATGCAAATCACCCGGACAGCTCCTCAGCTTTTTGGCCCAGAATGATCTGATGCAGACGGTTCCTGAGGCGACAAAGTTACTCCAGCTGGTGCTCACCATACCAGCTACAACAGCGTCCGTTGAAAGGTCGTTCTCTGCTTTGAAATGACTCAAAACATACAGTCGGAATCGGACTGACCAAGGTCGACTTTCATCCCTGGCAATCATCTCTATTGAAACTGAGACTTTTTAAACTAAAATAAAAAGCACTTCTACAACAAAGTCACTGACATTTTTTGTTCAGAAGGATTGGCGAATGGACTTCATTTACAAGTAAAGACCATGCAATATATATTTTCATTGGTGTTAAATGAGTATGCAGCCATCTTAACAAACCAGCCCACCCCTCTGCACCAACAGCCAGCAGCAGTGGTAGCCCAACATGGTACAGACTCCTGCTCCAACACTGGTCCAGATATACAGTCTGGAAATATATCACACCCATGCCACAAACTGGTTACACTCCTACCATTGGGCAGGCGGTACAGGTCTCTTCATTCCTGCACCAGCAGGCTCAGGAACAGCTTCTTCCCATCTACTGTAACCCTGCTGAACTTTGTGACCCATCCCATCACTAACCATACCCACCCGCCCACCCCTTAGTACTGCCTCTCAAGGACCTTGTTGCACTACTCCCTTGTACTACTTGTCTACCTCAGGAATCTCATTACTGCTTTCCCTACATTTCAGTTGCACATGCCACCTTGCACCTGCACTGCACATTTAGAATTGCCATTGTACTTGCTTTTCTTTTTTTCAGATGTTTCATGCATATGTCTACCTCGGAACGTCATTGCTGCTATCCCCGCATTTCAGTTGTACAGACTACCTTACACCCCCAACTTGCTTGATTGCACAGTCAGAATTGCCATTTGTATTTGCATTTGCCTCATTGCACAACTATTCATTCCCACTTGCACATATATATACTTAATACTTTGTATAAAATGTGTATATTATTTGCCTTCATTGCACATCTATACACTGATCAGCCATAACATTATGACCACTGACAGGCGAAGTGAATAACACTGATAATCTCGTTATCATGGCACCTGTCAGTGGGTGGGATATATTAGGCAGAATGTGAACATTCTGTCCTCAAAGTTGATGTGTTAGAAGCAGGAAAATGTGCAAGCACAAGGATCTGAGGGACTTTGACAAGGGCCAAGTTGTGATGGCTAGACGACTGGGTCAGAACATCTCCAAAACTGAAGCCCTTGTGGGGTGTTCCCGGTCTGCAGTGGTCAGTACCTATCAAAAATGGTCCAAGGAAGGAAAAGTGGTGAACCGGTGACAGAGTCATGGGCAGCCAAGACTCATTGATGCACATGGGGAGCGAAGGCTGGCCCGTGTGGTCCGATCCAACAGACGAGCTACTGTAGCTCAAATTGCTGAAAACGTTAATGCTGGTACTGATAGAAAGGTGTCAGAACACACAGTGCATCGTAGTTTGTTGCATATGGGGCTGCGTAGCCGCAGACCAGTCAGGGTGCCCATGCTGACCCCTGTGTAACCACTGTTGAAAGCGCCTACAACGGGCATGTGAGCATCAGAACAGGACCACGGAGCAATGGAAGAAGGTGGCCTGGTCTGATGAATCACATTTTATTTTACATCACGTGAATGGCCGGGTGCGTGTGCGTCACTTACTTGGAGAACACATGGCACCAGGATGCACTATGGGAAAAAGGCAAGCCGGCAGACGCAGTGTGATGCTTTGGGCAATGTGCTGCTGGGAAACCTTGGGTCTTGCCATTCATGTGGATGTTACTTTGACACGTACCACCTACCTGAACATTGTTGCTGACCATGTGCACCCTTTCATAGCAACTGTATTCCCTGATGGCATTGCCCTATTTCAGCAAGATAATGCGCCCTGTCACAAAACAAAAATGGTTCAGGAATGGTTTGAGGAACACTACAATGAGTTCAAGGTGTTGACTTGTCCCCCAAATTCCCCAGATCTCAATCCAATCAAGCATCTGTGGGATGTGAAGAACAAATGGGTCCGATCCATGGAGGCCTCACCTGAGAACTTACAGGACTTAAAGAATCTGCTGCTAACGTCTTGGTGCCAGATACCACTGCACACCTTCAGAGGTCTAGTGGCGTCCATGCCTCACCGGGTCAGGGCTGTTTTGGCGCCAAAAGAGGGACCTACACAATATTAGGCAGGTAGTCATAATGTTATGGCTGATCGGAATATGGCACATTCCACTTGTAACATACACTTAATATTTGTAAATTTCCTACCCTCTTCTATTTGCACTTCTGGTTAGATGGTAACTGCATTTTGTTGTACTGTACTCGTAATGTTCAATGACAAAGTTGAGTCTAATCTTGAATCTAATATAAGTGTTTGAATGGGCTAACCTCTGCTTTAAGACGTGTTTATTCACAGATACGATAATCTCATGGTCCGCCACCAGAATAGTAGGACATCGTTGTAGAACCTGGTGGTCAGGTACTTGTAAAGGTCTCCAAGTGCAAATGGAGACAGCCAAGGTGGTTGAGGCCGTATCAGGTGATCTTGAGTACAACAACAGCAATCGAAGCGGGGGGCCAACAAGTTTGAATTTACCTGAACGATTACAACAGGTTAAAAGGCCCAATAGAGGTGACCGCAAATGGAGAAGAAGAATCGGAAGGAAACAGAGAAGTATGTGCTGTGGGGGGTTGTTGTCATTAACAATAGGACTGACAATACTGACTATTGTAGGTCTAGAACCTCTCTTATTCCATAATAAAGACTTAAGTGATACTGGAACTGACTTGATATAGGATACACGTGTGACATAAAAGAAAGACAGAGTGGAAGGCTTTCGGTTTTAATGCCTCAGTGGTAAAAATTGCAGACTCATGGGCTGGTCAAAATATGTGGTTTCAACAATTGACCCATTCTGCAAGAACGGCAAGCAATAATGGTTGCCTCTGTATAGTGAGAAAACCGCCTACTAGTACATAGCCCACAATCATGGAAATACCAGAACCATTGGCCACAGTATGTAAATTTGCAGCACTGTCATGTTTATATTATCAGCAATATTCCTTTAGGGACAATTGGGTATTCACTGCATTTGGTTCATATAGACCACTATTACAATGTCATTGTTTAACTAATTTGACATAGGTGAATTTATCTGACCTACCAGAGATGGACAGAACAGGACCGGATGCTGTTACATGGTAACATTGAAACTTCCATATGATGGTTTGACAGTGAGGTAGGTGCAGCTAAGGTTTGAGTCTAATTATATGCAAGTTAAAACCAATGATAGTCCCGGCGGACCGGCGGACGGAGAGCATAGTGTACATTTTTATAAATATCCAGAACAGTAATTGCTAGAATCGTACAGTTTTCTTTAGCTAATTTCTGGACATTCTAATAAAGCGATCCATATATAGTTTGTTCCTATGGGTATCACAGCCTGCGTTAGGTGACAGTAGGCTTGCACCAAAACTGGCCACCATGGCGTACATCATGTAATGGGGAATTCACCTGATTTGTTTGTAGGTCTAATCCTTGTTGCCCAATCACAAAAGGCTCTTCTACTATGTCATAACACCTGGCAACATAACCTTTAGGACGGAGGAATAATGGGAAGGGGTTGGGTTCATGGTGACTTGGAGAGGAATACAACAGTGGCGCACACCCTATCCACAGCGGTTTTGCTATAACAACAGTTCCATTCGCGATTTCAAACATTGGTTTCGGTTTTGTTTTGCAAGATAGCTGTTTGTTTACAAACCACAACGTTTTAAAACATATATTTGAAAGCAATGAAGAGGCTGAGGAAGGAGATTCTGTCCAGGACCACTTTACCCAGGCAATGAGAATGTTAATTCGTCTCATACAGGCGACCGAATAATTGACCCATCCAGATAACAAGTGTTTAACACTGTTTATTATTTTAGCACCGTTATTATGTCATTTGCATTATGATTATGATGTAAAAGTGTTCTTCTATAAACAAAATACATGAATGTTCATGGGTTTTTGGAAAAAATGTAGTAACTTACGTTTTTATAATGAGACGTAACTGGAACTTCACTTGCAGTCCTCTGGAGGTGGCTGTTTGGTGTAAATATTAAATAGTAAATGGAATACAGCATCGAACAAATTTTGAGTTATTGTTTGATTTCAATGTTTGGATAAAATATGTTTTTCTGGTAACCCAAGAAATGTACATTGTTTTATTGTTTTTATTCATTAGTTTTACCCTAAAACACTGTTATATGTCACTAAAGGCATGGGGGACTCAAAATAAGTAATTGAAACAAAACTTCATTATGGTTTCCAAAAATGTTTATTATCCCATATCCATGAAATGTTCTCGCTTAGAAAATGTTTTGCCTTTCCAACATGTATTTTCTAAAGTGTCCCAGTTGACACTGTTGTTATATATTTTCATTATAGCTGAGAGTGTTGTGATTACCTGATATACATCACTTCATGATACTTATCACAGAAATGCCTGTAGGACCCCAAATGTCCAAGTAGGGAAATACGACCTAAAATCCCCAAGACCTAAAAGGGTTTTAATGGTACACATGGAAGTAGGAATAGGAGAGAAATGACCCAATTTAATAACATTGAGTCATATCATTGGAGAGTATCGTTAGGGGATAAAGGGGTTCTTGGATTATTTCCATGGTATTGGGTAACATCTTTGGCTGATCACATAGATAATATTACTTATACATTGCAGGGTTTTGCAAATGAAACCATTAAAGGATTTGAGCTTTTGTAAAATACTGCTAGGAGTCAGACTAACTCCATTGAAACATGAAATGGCCCTTGACTATATTTTGGCAAAACAAGGAGGGCTATGCACTGCACTAAATTTGACAGGTGATGCCTGTTACACATTGATACCTGATTCCACTGATAATATGGCCAATATAATCTCAGCACTAGAACATATTTGGGACGCTTTTGGTCCATCTAAAGATTTCAGGTTAGTTGTAGGTCAGTCTGAAACTAATTGGTTACAGGATTAATTGGGACCATGGGGAGCAACTTTAGTCCAGATGTTGTTACCTGTTTTGTTGTTGTACCATAATGTTGACCTGTGCGAAAGCCATGTTGTTGAAATGGGTAGGCGTAATGTTGCCAGGCGGACATGAGGTAACCATGCCGCTATTATCGGCCGAATGCCCCTACCAAGATGACCTTGTTGAAATTGATGATTATAATTTAGATTAATCCACTAGGTGTGGAGCGTGCTGTTTTGGGATCTGCAGACTCCGGTTTTGGAGCTGTCCTCTTCTCATCGGATCCTCATCTGGATTCTACATCATCCGCTGTCATGGAATCTCAGTCTGCCTCTTTTCATATTCTACACTCACACAGAATTTGTGGTTCCCTTTGTGAATTAGAAAATAAATGGGGGTTGACATTAATAGCAGTACACTATAATAATATGTTGGGTGAATGATGATTTGTCATGTTAGTGACAAAGGACTCAGTTTTATACTTTCACATATTATGTATTACATGACAGCTAATTAACATTTTTAGTTTGCTTTTTCCATGATATGTTGATCAGAGTATAGTCTTAGTGTTCAAGTTTAGCTTACTCGATATGTGATCCTTTCTGTCATTAGGTTTTTCCCATGCCTGGGTTTTCCAAAGGATGACCTTTGGTACTTAGTGCCCTTTTTCCAATCCTTAACAAATGGTAGGATTGATTGTTTTACCTTTGGGTTATGTAGGATGTAATGAGGTGTGACAGTGCGAGTGAAACAAGTGCATAAAGGTGAGGCAAAAAAGGAAGGAAAACAAAAACGAGGAATAACAATCAATGATTATGTTTTACTTTTTTTAATTCTTGCAGAAACAGCACCTCACGGTATACACTGAGTGCACAATTATTAGGCAAATCGTATTCCTCAAGATTTATTTTATTGTTGAACAAACACAATGCTCTCTGTCAATCCAAAATATCCAACTTTCGCTGAAGCAGCAACCACAGCCTCCCAAATACTGTTCAAAGAGGTGTATTGTCTTCCCTAACTGTAAATCTCACGTTTAAGAAGGGTCCACAAGTTCTCAATAGGATTTAAGTCAGGTAAGGAAGGGGGCCAGGTCAATATTCGAGCATCTTTGAGGCCCTTGCTTGCTAGTTAAGCAGTGGAGTACTTGGATGCATTTGATGGAGCATTGTCCTGCATAAAGAACATGTCCTTCTTGAATGCTGAGGACTTCATTCTGTACTACTGCTTGAAGAAAGTATCTTCCAGAAACTGGCAGTAGGTATGGGAGTTGAGTTTCAGTCCATCTTCAACCCGAAAAGGTCCAAGTACCTCATCCTTGACATTGTAATAATAATAATGATAGCAGCCCATACCAGTACCCTTCCTCCACCTTGCTGGCGCCTGACTGAAGTGGTGCCCTGTGTCCATTAGTGATGGCCACAGGCCCATCCATCTGGTCCATCAAGGGTCACTCTCATTTCATCTGTCCATAAAACCTTTGAAAAATCTGTCTTCAGGTATTTCTTTGCCCAATCTATACGCTTCAGTGTGTGAATCTTATTCAGTGGTGGTCTTCTTTCAACCTTCTTGACTTTGGCCATGTCTCTGAGCACTTGACACCTTGTACTTCTGGACACTCCAGGTAGGTTGCAGTTATGGATTATAGTGGCACTGGAGGATAATGGGTTCCTGGTAGCTTCACGTTTAATTCTTAAGTCTTTTGCAGTTAATTTGCGTCTTTTCTTCTCCATGAATTTTTTGCACCCCAGATGACTATTCGCAACAAAATGTTTGAGTGTCCGGTGGTCATGCCTCAATTGTTTAGCTGTTTCAAGAGTGTTGCATCCGTCTGAAAGGCATTTTACAATTTATGAGTTTTCAGTGTCAGATGAATCTCTTTTTTGGCCCATTTTACCTGAGGTCATGAAGCTCCCTAATAATTATGCACACCTTGATATAAGGTGTTATTCACTGTTGCCACACCCTCCCTCATCGCACAAAATCAGAATACTCACTTGCCTAATTATTGTGCACGCAGTGTAGTCATGAAAGCAGTAGTTCGTGGGGTGCAGTGGAGAAACAAACACATATTCACCAGTAATGAGTGATGGGGAACAGGTGCGTCCTCCGGGAGTGCTGCTGCCATCAATCTCCAACCGGTGATTGATTATTAGAATTAGAGTATTGAATTAAAATAGTTTCCTGGAGTACTTATTTCTGAGAAATTAGAATCAAGTGGACTCAACCCTCAAACCTGAGAAGTGGAAAAGAATTATCTGCAACAGTGTGCTGCAATATTTATTTGTATGGGTATTTTGTAACATATTTACAGATACGTATTTTCAGAAGTAGGGTAAATTTCTCCTGAAAAGAAATAAACACAGTAAGTAAAATGTTGATCCAATCTTTTATTTTTGTATAGCAGCAGGACACAGACGCAGGAAGGATGGAGGCAGGCGCAGTGAGAATGGAAGATTTCAAATTAAAGAACTGGAAGTGACAAAAACAGAAACTAAAAGAAAACAAAAACAACGTCACAATGGGGTGAGAACCAAATAATGACTGTAAAGAAACACTATGGAAGTAGGAACTTAAAGGGACAGTGATTAGGAACACAGATGAGGGGTAATAATTAAAAAAACAGGTGTCCATGCTCCAAAAGAGGGAGAGAGGGCATTGGATTCCACTTGCACGGCAGTCCTGTGCCAGGACGTCACAATTTCAAATCCCAGAAATGTTCTGTAGGCACGAAGTGTTTTTCACTCAATATTAAGTATTTTATCAAGAAGCTGATTAAACGGCACGCTCATTACACAGATGTACCTTGTGTTGAGAACAATAAAAGGCCACTATACGGTACTGTAAAAAGTTTTGTCTCACAATGTAACAGGTGTCTAAGTTCTGAGGAAGTGTGCATGCTTCTTCAAAAGTTGTTTAACCATGCCAGCACAGGACCAAATCTGACTTCTTCACTAGCGGGTTAGTCTAATGGCAGCTAATCAGAAATCTGACGAAACTGTGGTTTGCACAACCACAACATTACAGCACAAATTATCCGAAACGGGTCCAGGAAAGCTCCTCTGCTTGCTCGTCTTCCTCACCAGGTTCTTGACCAGACTGTATCTATCAGACAGTGTGTATAACATTAACTGTATCTACAAGACAGTGTCTGTCACAGTGACATTGTGTGGGTGAGCAATATGCTGATTTAAAAATGAACAGAGGATAACAAACAGATTTTTTATTGGAAGCAATTTGAATGCCCAGCAATACCATGACAAGATCATGAAGCCAATTTTCAGGCCCTTTATTCGCCACCATTACATCAGATCAAATACCTGTTTAAAATAAAAAAAATAAGAAAAATTAAGAAAATAACCAAAACAAAAGACAAGCCAATTGGCCCAATACTTTTGGTATCCTGAAATAGGCAGCCTATTTATAAAAAATATTCCCATTTCTAAATAGTGAAAGGGAAATTTACAGACTTGTTGATGTGCTGAAAAACGTAGTTAGTTAGTTTGCCTGGAGTTTGTTCCAAACTTAGTCAATTTCACAATGATAGAACCCACTCTACTAATGAATACTTTCAATGATATAACAATGGTTTCAAAAAAGTTGGGACAGAGGCTACAAAATGCTGGAAAAAGTGTAATGCTAAAAAACTAAACCTGGTGGAATATCACACAACTAACTAGGTCAATTGGCAGCAGGTCAGTAACATGATTAGGTATTAAAAGATCATACCAGAAATGATGGGTCTTTCAGAGGTGAGGAGGTGGAGGGTTCCACCACTCTGTGAAAGACGGCATGGGCAAATAATGCAACAATTTCAGAATAACGTTCTCAACATAAAATTGCAAAGAGTTTGGGGATCTCATCATCAAAAGTTGGGATGCTCTGTAAAATGTAAAGAAAAACAGAATGCAATGATGTGCAAATCATTGAAATCCTATATTCTATAGTAAATGGTACAAAGACAATATATCAGATGTGGAAAATGAGACAATTTATTGTTTCTTGAAAAATATATGGCCATTTTGAATTTGATGCCAGCAACACGTTTCAAAAAAAGTTGGGACAGAGGCACGAAAAGACTGGAAAAGTTGTGCAATGCTATAAGATAAACCTGGAGGAACATCTCACAACTGATTAGGTTAATTGGCAACAAATCAGTAACATGATTGGGTATAAAACAAGCATCCCAGAGAGGATGAATCTTTCAGAAGTAATGATGGGGAAGGGTTCAACACTCTGTGAAAGACTGGGCAGGCAAATAGTGCAACAATTTAAGAATAATGTTTCTCAATGTAAAATTACAAAGAGTTCTGGGATCTCATAATCTACGTTACATGATATCATTAAAAGATTCAGAGAATCCGGAGAAATCTCTGAATGCAAGGGACAAGGCAGAAAACCAATATTGGATGGCTGTGATCTTTGGGTACTTGGGCGGCACTCCATTAAACACAGACATGATTCTGTAGTGGAAATCATTGCATGAGCTCAGGAACACTTCTGAAAATCACTGTCTGTGAACATGGTACGTCACTGCATCCACAAATGCAGTTAAATCTCTATCATGCAAAGAAGAAACCATAAACATGATCCAGAACAAACACCTTCATGACACTCGGTAAGCCCACACACAAGTCTTAAGTCTTTCAGCATTTAAAAGAACAAAAGCTGAGTGCATTACAGAGATGAGAGGAACTTCATATAAAACACAGCAAAACACTGCCCACATTTTTTTATGAGGATACTTTTTCTTCACTGATATGCTTTACACTGGACAAATGCTCAGGAAGATATTATAATGAAACACTTTTGGGTTATAGAATAAATTTTCTTTCAGTTGACTTTTAAAAAGAATCAAAATCAAATGGCAGCTGATGGTTGTACATATTTTGTAATTCAATCATAGTTTTGAAAAGCCACATCCCTCCCCAAAAACCTCCTAACCGATTTTGGCCCCTCTGCAATAATTACTGGCCACTTATGGCCCAAGCATTTACAAAATCCTAGAATTGCCAATGCATATCACTCAATTGATTCACACGATAAAGCGCAACTTAGTAAGTACCTGGCTGGCAGCCACTTCATAACCATCTGGGTTCATGGAAGGCAGGATGTGGATCCGTGTGTCATGGATGAGACGTGTGATCCTCTGGTTTCCTGCCCGGTATTCCTCACAAAGGAACTGAGAGAGCTGAATCAGCAGTTCCCGTCCCAGAACCTCATTTCCGTGCATGTTCCCCACATACTTGAACTCGGGCTCCACTGAAAAACAAGATGCAGGTGGTGGTTGGAAGTCAGGAGGGCAAATGGATCAATAGGTCACATCCTCTGAAAGAGCTGCCTACATTTGCAAAAAACTGAAACAAGCAACCCCCATAACATACTCATAGTTACTTGAGTTTTGTAGAGCTGTGCAGCACTTGCTAAGAGTAGCGAATGCAGACATTTTTCATACTGGCCCCCTGATATGAGGTAATTTCCACTGGTTGCTAGACAACGTGTCTGTTCTAAATTATTGTATACCTTACGGCCCACCTCATCATTTGGAACTGGCTTGAAATACATTTTTCATTAGATTCCATACATTAGGAATCCTTCTCCCGATCAGTTAGCGCAAATCCTGCGTACACATCCTGGACATGTTATTGTGGTAATATAACTGTCCCAACTCTCCTTCGTTCCTTTGTTGGTTTTGAGCAAGGTGCAACCACTGGCAAAGCTAGAACGACCCAGATCTTTTAACAAATAAATATATGCATCTACCCTACAACACAGACTTTGTAGTTTTCTTCTCACAACTTGAGTTTCCTTGATCTGCCAGATAAGCGTAATTTCATTTGGCGTCGACTAACAGGATCCAGCGACGGCTAAAACCACAGGTAAGCATACTTTCCATTTCTCAATTGTGATCATGTTTATTCTGATTACTTGAGATAAAGCTGTCCTGGATCGAATGATACATTTCAATTTTTTTAAACAAAATGGGGATGGAATGATTGTTTGGTATTGATTTGGGAAGTCTCAAGTGAAGTAGAGGATGTGAGAACGATTTTGGACTTGTAGAGAGGGGATGATAAGACTGATGTGATGCTGTGATTCAAAAGAGAATGCGTTTACTAATTGATTAGGTAAGCAAGAATAGCTTGTTTGTTGAAAGAGAATAGTTTCCCATCCCTACAAGCTGTCAGTCTCGTTCAACAAATAGGTCCTCAATGATGGAGGTTAGAGTCCTCCAGGAATAAAACAAAGGAATTGAGTGTGAAAGGGTTGATGTTAAAGTCCTCCCCACATAAATAAATGGGTTGGAGTCCTAAAGATATGTGTAATAATATAGGTTAAAGTTCTGAATGAAGTGGGTTAAAGTCCCGGAGAAAATAGAAAACTTTGTGAAACAATGAGGCCGACTTAAGATCTTAGGTTGGAGAGCGGGCAACGTTCAACATTCAAAATGTTTTGAAGCACATGGTATAAGTCTTGAGCAACCATACCGGATGCCACAGATGCCGGCACCATGCCCCAGGGCCCCTGCACTGTTTCCCTGTCCGGTATCCCCAGTGCCAGTTCCCCGCACCAGGGCTCCAGTGCCAGTTCCCCGCCCGGTAACCCCAGTCCCGATTCCCCACACCAGGGCTCCAGTGCCGGTCCCCTGCCCTGAGCCTCCAGTGCCGGTCCCCTGTTCTGAGCTTCAAGTGCCACCCTTGGAGGGGTGGGATGACGAGCCACTGCCGCCACCTCCACCGGAGTGGCGGGCTGATGAGCCCCGTCGCCACCTCCCACCTCTGCTCCGGCGCCCCGTCCTGTGTGTGCTTCTATCATAATTAAAATCCAATGGTAAATACAATAGTAAGATTTGTATATTTTCCTGTTAGCGTGAAGCAGTTTGATTTCAAAAACACATCTTGACTAACTAATCTTGTAGAACCCCCTATTATTGGCATATCCAACAGCAATTTTGAAAAACATCTACTTGTACTGAGTAATTATTTGATCAAGTCATCAATGTTTACGATGATTATTAGTGACATAAAAATGTTAGCTAGCATGTCATTAATGATAATTTTTTTAATTTCAGGGGAAATATAAAAAAATGTTCAGGTAGTTGGTTAGTGACATAGCTAAAAAATACGACCCCCAATAGTTGGTTAGTGACATAGCTAAAAAATACGACCCCCAATTATTGGCCATCTAACTATTTTGTTCAATTACATTATAAATGCTTTTGATTTGTAAATGACAGATCGTAGTCTTCTCTGAAGTGTCTGATAGAAACTTGTAGCTAGCTTTCTTGCCTTCCAATAAAGTAAAAAAAGACTGATCACTTTGATATTACATGACGTCTGGTATAGTCTGTTGCACAAACTGCATATTGTCTAAAACAATTTCCATAAACCTTTTTAAAATCTCAATAAAAAATGTTTTAACCTCCATACATTTCTATAAAAAATTGAGGTGGGCTAGCTGAAAGGGTATATTGATTAGAAAAACGTACTGTTGCTTTCCAGTGCATTTACATTTTGAACTTGAAAGGATTTACTTCTTCGACCACTAGAAACGATAATGGGGGAGGCTGACAGTGGAGACGTTAGCAAGCAAGCAATTTTATTTATATAGAACAATTCATACATAGAAGCAATTCAATGTGCTTTACAATGAAAATAAAAAAACAATAAAAAAGCTACTATTATCTCTTCTGTAAATAGTTAGCTACTATTTACAGAAGAGAGCTCGCTTCAGATTTTTTGTTGGTATAATTAGGGGTTCTTTGGTAGGAGAAACACTATTGTTATTGTTGGTATTAATATATATATTTTTTTTTTCCTTGAAACTGCTGAATAACTCAAAAAGTCCCTGGTAGAAAATGCTGTAACTTCGCACACTGAAAATATAGACCACGAGCACCTACCACACAGACACCCGCCCCGATTCCTCCACCAGGGGTGCTACAGTACACGACTCAATTTGCTAACTTCAAAATGATGGCATTTCCACCCCGTTTGTGTACAAGCCTAATTACTCATGAGGAACAAAAAAGCCTCAAGAACCCATAACATCCGCCATCTTAGATTTTTCTGTGCAGTGAAAATTTGCCAAAACCTACTAAATCTTTCAACTTTTACAAAGTAAGTCGAATTCACGTCATTTGGTGTACAGGTGTCTCATACATTCTTCTCAGAACGATTTCGGGAATAAGAGATATCTTGCAAGATGGCGGATAAAATGGCTGATTACTGTACAATATATGCATGCAAAATAATCATGTCTGCATTGCTTTATGGAACAATAACCTATGAACTGCATATTCATTGTGCCTTCTTACACCACCCCCATATGACACCATGCGCATTTGTTTGCTAATATCTCAAAGGATGGCGAAACGGCAGCTGCCAGAAATCTGATCATTTTCAACACAAGCTAATGCTAATGCTAATAAATGCCTTTAAAACTTTTCTTCTCCTGAACTGTATATCTGATTTGCTTGCCAGTAAATTTCCTGACTATTGGCCATACTTCTGAACAGGTCTGATAAAATGAAAATGATGAAACTAGTTGCTATGTCAAAAGTCGACTGAACTATGATTTCACAAATTTAGACCTTTATGCTAACTCTAATGACCCCTATAAAAATGACCTTAAAATCAACTGGTAATCTGATTGACCTGAGCATTGTTGTACAGGTGTTTCATATGTGCCTCCCTATAGGGTGAAAGAAATAAGAGATGTATTACAAAATGGCGGACAAAATGGCTGACCAGTGTAAAACTTATAGATGCATACACTTCATGTGCATTTTTTCCAATTCCATCCGAATATACCCATTATGCTTACTCTAACGACCACTATAAAAATTACCTTAAAATCAACCGGTAGTCCGATTTACCTGACTGTCAGTGTACAGGTGTCTCACATGTGCAGGGTTGTAAGGAATAAGATATCAATTGCAAGATGGCAGAACAATGACCTCAGTAAAAAGGTGGTTAATGTAAGTCCATTGGACAACAGAAGGTAGGTAAAGGTAGGTATGTATATCTTTGTCTCACACACACACACTCTTAATGAAACATATTTAAAAAAACATATTGTTGCAGAGTCCTACCACTGTGTTTTCTGTTGCCAGTGTTTTTGTCGATGGCTTTAGAGTGTTACTGTTGAGTCAGAAGTCTGTATGACCATACACATATAGACACAAATGTCCCCTGCCAGACTATTTTCCTGTGCTTATCCTATTGACTTCTATGCTTTATACCAGCAGCACTTTCTTAATCACCCATTACATTGGCTCCAGTGCCAGACTCTACACTTGAATTTGGCCTATGCAAATTGCCTAATAACAAAAAAACTAGACATTGTATGGTGGAACAAGGCTTTCAAGAATTACTCACTAGGGTATAGAGAATCCATATAGAGTGTCAATTCATGGGGGAAATTACAGGGTATAGCTAGCAGCACTTTCTTAGTCACCCACTCCAGTGCAAAACTCTATACCTGAATTTGGCCTATGCAAATTGCCTTATAACAAAAAAACTAGACATTGTGAAGTGGAACATGGCAATCGAGAATTACACACTAGGGTAGGGTTCGGCAAAAGACGGCACATCGGTCAAAACTGGCCCACCAGCAATAATATCTGGCCCGCGGCATGATTATTTTGACAGCGGCTGGTGCTGAAATAAATCTCAGTCATGACAGCAACATGGCAGCAGACACACCGGCTTTACATTCACATAACTAGGTAGGATGAAGGCATAGTTGTCTTTCCATTCATCTTTGAATGCCCTATTTTCACTGTCAACCTTTCTCTTTAGACTCTTTGATAGTGCCTTTTTGTGTATACAGGTAGCTTAAATGTTTAGCTCTGCACACAACGTAATAACGTAGCCTACCTCCAGCATGCAAACAATAAAAAAATGCAATGTAGTATTTGAGGATGCAAAGGAATAATTCTGAGAGTAAAATTAGGCTACGCCAAATAATTATTACAATAAGTTAGGCTTCGATGTGTAACAAAGAAGCAAATTAAAATGATATACATTTATTATTCACAACATGGAAAGAGGAAATAAAACATAGGTTGTTAAAAGCATGACTTAAACAGGCCATTAATGGGCTTATTCAAGTCCTCTTTCATTTCTTGAGTTATTTTTATCCATTACACATTTCCCACATATGAGTGTCTTAGAAAGGCGGTCTCTGTTGCAAGTTGGTGAATGAAGACACTTGCTGGGTTAGGCCTACGTGTCAGTAGTACTGTATTAATTAATCCAGCACAAAACCCGAACACCGTCACACAACTGTGGCTTTTTGTTTCTGACTGTCCTATAGCATTTAACCACAAGGTAACCACAGCTGACTAAGCATTTACAAAAGACACTGTAACAGTCTGTAACAGGCAATTCTAGTTGCATATTTCATCAAATAATTTCTTAAATTATCTTTTGACTATATTCTGGCTCACCATCTAGATGCTCCAAACAAATTGGCCCGATGCCAAACTTACTTGCCAACCCCTGCACTAGGGTATAAAGAATCCATATAAATTATCAATTAATTTGACCTTATTCCACACACATAATCTATTAAAAACTATTAATTTACGCCTTAATTGCAATTAATACCCATTCATTTCCCACTTGAAAGTCCACTAAACACCACCTTAATTATGACTATTAAACATAGCGCTCTGCACTTGGATCCTCTCCCCTGTCTGTGTATTCCTGACAACAAGCATAATTCACATTACTGTTTGACCAAATAAAAAAACTCCTGGGAGCCCTGAGAAAAGGGCTTGATGATTAGCTGACAAGTTGATTCAGCTGTGCTAGCTCTGCAATACATCCAACACATGGACCATTTGTGTGACAGTTGTTTCTCCTTCTCCACTATAAATCCTTGTAGATCTAAGGAATGCATTTTCTAAATTTTCCCTGTCTCCTGCCCTGTTTTAAACTTGACATGAGGTCTTGGCCCACACCTCCGGAGTACGAGGCTTGTCCATCTGGTCATGCTTCCGACCTGGACTAGGTTTAAATAGACTCTGGACTCAGCCCACATGCATTTATTATTACAATTTGTACTCTTAATATGTTCACCCAGCACAGACAGAAGAAGACTGATCACCCCTCTGAGCCTGGTTCCTCTCTAGGTTTCTTGCTAAATTTCGACCTTCTTAGGGAGTTTTTCCTAGCCACTGAAATTCAACACTAGAGTTGTTTGCTCCTTGGGGTTTAAGGCCGGGTGTTGTGTAAAAGCACTTTGTGACAAATGCTGATGTAAAAAGGGCTTTATAAATACATTTGATTGATTGATTGATTGGACCAACAGGGTGTCCCCACAGACAGGTTTGAGGATCACCTCTTTCCTACCAGTTGCCTCTTGCTACTGCTGTAGCATTCACTATGAAACCAAACCCCTTAATTTTCACCTTAAAATGTACTTAATTCACCCATTAATGTTGATATAATGACGGTGCGGTATAATGGTTTTTCAAGAGGTTTGTTATGGGGCATTAATTGTAATTAAGGTGTGAATTATTCATTTTTAATGGATTACGTGTGTGGATTAAGGGAAAATTAAATGGTAAAATCTCTTAAAGTGCGCTAAAATCCATTAAAATTACCCCTTAATTCTACCTTAAAGTATACTTCATTTACCCCTTAATAACAATCTAAAATCCAAAAGGCAGACAAAAACAGGGCAAACAAGGGTCGGTACACAGGCTGGTCAGATCAAGCAGAGGTAATGAAGGACTAGATCGGAATCAAGGTCGAAATACAAATGGACAGGCAATGGTCTGGTACACAGGAAAAACATTGGAATAGAGTAGACAAGGAAGGCTCAGTAGAGTGCTGAAACACAATACCTCATGAAGAACGCTACAAACAGGACTGAACTATATAGGAACTGAGAGGGGGCAGATGAACAGAACTACATGTGAAACTCATTAAGACTAACACAGGTAAGCAGGCTACGTTTAAAACAGTACAGACACAACGTTACAAAAAAATTAAAAACACACAGTCAAACTCAGCCCTCACACTTGTCCTGTTAACATGTAGTTTTCAATGTGTTAAGGCATATTGTTTTTTGTATACCTAGTAATTATACATGTACTTAATTTTTCAAAGTCAAAAACATATCAACAGTAGCTCCCTATTCTGAACAAGAGGCTTGCATCTTTATATGGAAACAAACCAATAGGTCAAATGTTTATTTTAGTCTAATTATTATATGAGATACTTTTTTCAGAGTGCACCCAAATCATCAGTGGATTTTGTTTGTCTGGAGCCCTCCCTTATCTGCTTCATTCAGACGAGTTAGTTTAGGGCTACAAAAAAATTGGGAGATGCAGGGGTGAAAATTATATATGAGCTTTTGAGGAGACAATTTTGTTCAAGAGCAAAACCTGAGGGGGACACTAAAAGTAGTGCTGCAATACTGTTTTAGTATGCTCCATCGCTTTGCTCGCTAGCTCTGCAAATTCAGCTATTGTGTGTGTGTGAACCCTACCAACATAAAACGAAAACACTATGGTGCGATTGATTGGATTAACCTCACGTTAGCTACGTGCATTGATTGCCTTCCAGACAGTAGACACGAACACTGGCACCTTGCCAGCTAAGGAATACTACATTGCAACTACATTGCAACATTGCTAACTTCTCTCATTTACTCGAATTCAAACAGCTGCAAGCACTGGTTGATGTTACTGACTGTAGCCAGCTAGCAAACGTCAACTAATCAAGTGTCACCTGTAATTCAATGCAACGAAATTGAAATGAAGACTGGTGACAGTTATAAATGTGTTTTATTGTATTGAGTGGTAGAAATAAAGAAATACCTAACATATTCTTTGTTTGAACTACTTACTAGAAGTCAGCCACCAACAGCTGACTCCGTTAGACTCCCACACATGAACTGACTGTACCTGCATACCTGCATAATGTGCCACTGCTGAGGGCTGGGGAGGGGCAGTGGATCAAACCATTGTGAGGTAAAGGGCGAGGGCTTTTGAAACTTACAAATGTGCTTAATAATCAGCACAAATGTCTATAATCAGCACAAGTACTTTCATAGCATATTATTAATATTATTGAATTTACATAATGTTTACAGCGATATACAGGGGGGGACAAATACTATTTTTCCCAGGATGGGGAGGTCGTGTGTCCCCCCTCCCCCCTGGGATTTCCGCCTATGGTGAGATGGCTAGGGGTCCCCAGGAGAGGTGTGAGAACCACTGACTTAGGTGGCTCATAATAGCAAATGGTGTAGAGAATCCTGGAGCAGGTGCAAGGAGGACATGTCCCACCCAATATTAGAAACGGGTTAAAATGTCCCCCCCAATAATGTTGTTTTGCGCAATACTTTTATTCTGAAAAAAATGACGCTTTGGAACTTGTCACGTCTTGGTCGTGACCGAATCCAACATTCTCATTCATTCTTTCATGACGAGCAGTGTGTGTAGGCTGACTAAGTGGATTACCGTAGCTATAAGTTTTCTTTTCAAAGTACAGTGGATATAAAATGTCTACACACCAGTGAAAATGCCAGGTTTTTGTGATGTAAAATAATGAGACAAAGATAAATCATGTCAGAACTTTTTCCACTTTTAATGTGACCTATAATGTGAACAATTCAATTGAAAAACAAACTGAAATCTTGGAGGGGGAAAAATGAAAAATAAAAACCTTACAATAACCTGGTTGCATAAGTGTGCACACCCTCTTATAACTGGGGATGTGGCTGTGTTCAGAATTAACCAATCACATTCAAACTCATGTGAAATAGAAGTCATTACACACCTGCCATCATTTAAAGTGAGTCTGATTAATCACAAATAAAGTTCAGCTGTTCTAGTAGGATTTTCCTGACATTTTCATAGTTGCATCTCAGAGCAAAAGCCATGGTCCGCAGAGAGCTTCCAAAGCTGTCATTGTTGAAAGATATCAGTCAGGAGAAGGGTACAGAAGAATTTCCAAAGCATTAGATATACCATGGAACACAGTGAAGACAGTCATCATAAAGTGGAGAAAAGATGGCACAACAGAGACATTACCAAGAACTGGACGTCCCTCCAAAATTGATGAAAAGATGAGAGGAAAACTGGTCAGGGAGGCTTCCAAGAGGCCTACAGCAACATTAAAGGAACTGCAGGAATTTCTGGCAAGTACTGGCTGTGTGCTACATGTGACAACAATCTCCTGTATTCTTCATATGAATGGGCTGTGGGGTAGGGTGGCAAGACAGAAGCCTTTTCTTACAAAGAAAAACATCCAAGCCCGGCTGAAGTTTGCAAAAACAAACATCAAGTCCCCCAAAAGCACGTGGGAAAATGTGTTATGGTCTGATGAAACCAAGGTTGAACTTTTTGGCCATAATTCCAAAAGGTATGTTTGGCGCAA
>JACXGI010000173.1:16509-56622 GCA_016801175.1 Esox masquinongy | reverse complement strand
GAACCGGGGCCTTATTCAGAGTGGAGGGAATTATGAACAGTTCCAAATACCAGGCAATTTTGGCACAAAACCTTCAGGTGTCTGTTAGAAAGATGAAGATGAAGTTCACCTTTCACCACGACAATGACCCAAAGCACACATCCAAATCCACAAAAGCATGGCTTCACCAGAAGAAGATTAACGTTTTGGAATGGGCCAGCCAGAGCCCAGACCTGAATCCAATTGAACATCTGTGGGGAGATCTGAAGAGGGCTGTGCACAGGAGATGTCCTCGCAATCTGACAGATTTGGAGCGCTTTTGCAAAGAAGAGTGGGCAAATATTGACACGTCAAGATGTGCCATGCTAATAGACCCCTACCCAAAAAGACTGAGTGCTGTAATAAAATCAAAAGGTGCTTCAACAAAGTATTAGTTTAAGGGTTTGCACACTTATGCAACCAGGTTATTGTGAGTTTTTTAATTTTTATTATTCCCCCTCAAAGATTTCAGTTTGTTTTTCAATTGAATTGTTCACGTTATAGGTCACATTAAAGGTGGAAAAAGTTCTGACATGATTTATGATTTTTGTCTCATTCTTTACATCACAAGAACCTGGCATTTTAACAGGGGTTTGTAGACTTTTTATACCCATTGTAAGTACAACGTGTATAAACATCAATACATTTTCATAGCTATAGAACAAACAAACGTGATAAAATATAAGCTTTCTTCTGGTTAAAATATAGTTAAGATGTACCTAGCTAGCTATCTTTATTTTTAAGGTTTTATCTAACAAACGTTAGCGTAGCTTGCTTGCTAGATAACACAGTAGTTCCAATGGCTGTGTGAAAAAATGATAGTAAATGACTTGAAAAGAAGAACGCCTGCTAAAATGATTTGCACAATCTGTCTTAGTCTTCACCATACTGTAGGGTCTGGTCTGCAAGTAGCTAGCTAAGCAATGGACGAGCCACCACCAGTCAAGAATGGAGTGTAATTAGCTAAGGTTTCTTGGAAACAATCTTCACACCACAGCTGGCAATTTTTTCCTTCAGTTTTTTCCCTCATGTTTTGAATCATCTAGATATAGCTAAAGTGTGTTCAATATTTTAAGAATTTGGTTTATGCTATGTATGATTGTGGCAGGAAAGTGATAGACATGAACAAATAGGTAAGGAGGGATAGAAAGTGGCCACAAACCAACAGGTAAATCATTGATTAGTGCCATGCCAAGATAGACCGTTGAAGAAAGCAGCTGAATTTAGGATTGTACTGTATGTGTTTGCTTTATGCAGAAGAGAGGCTGTCATAACAATAACACTGGTCAGAAAGGCAGGCAGAGTGATGGAGAGAGAGACCACAAACCAACAGGTAAGATAGTGAGAAGAATTTATTCAAGGTGGTTTATAGGAACAGATTGGAAAACTTAAAGCTAGACTAACATGCCTGACTGAGATGTTACCAACATCATTGTAGTATTAGTCATTTTAAAAGTCCCTCTGGTTACATTATCATCAGTCTGAAATGCCTTTCCAGCTGAAAAGTCCCACCATGCACTCTGGTTACATTATCATCTATCTGAAATGCTTTTCCAGCTGAAAAGTCCCACCATGCATACTGGTTACATTATCATCTATCTGAAATAACTTTCCAGCCATGCAAAAAAAATCACACACAGTATAATTTACCAATGCTAGTTAGGACTATTGCACGTTCAGAAATCGCTACTTTCTTAAAGTCAAAGCTTGAGTCCTATCAACACCCGCAAGGCATCGGTACAGAAAGACAACATTGTTTGGGGTAACTATCTATTTGTTATACCCTTTACAGACATAATGAGTATTGCAAGCCAGCACTGTGGAAACAATTATCTCCCCCAGTATTATCAACCAGACTACATCCGAGCGAAACTGTGTTGGTTGCACTGGTCCTAATCGCAATTCATTGGTCAAGAACATGTTGGTATTTCTGTCCAGAAACCTTGAGATTTAAACTTGTTTTGAGTTCTAAACACTGTCTGTCAATGTAAAACCATGACGCCAGTAGGCCTATCAAAAATCATTGGTTGTAGTCTATTTAATCTAATTTAACCAGGCCCATTTAAATTATTTTGTTGTTGTTTTTGTATACTTCGTTTCGCTCCTGTAAAAGGCTATAATTCTTTTTGCATTTCTTGCAGATTAAATTCTTGACTGTTTAAAATACATTGTGTTAACTGAACTTGATTTTTTAATGTAAAATGAAAACCTCAAGTGTTAGCCTATAAAGGGTGCTCTTGTTCAGTTTTTTTCTGTAAAGGTACTGTGATCGGGAACAACTTCATTATTTTATTTTGATTTACAGCATTTAAAAAATATAGTTCTCTATCATGGATATTATTACCTAATCAGAAAAAAAGGCATTCATTATTTGAAGTCGCTGAAGTAACGGCAGGTAATTAACCTCAGCTTGGGCAATACAAATAAAGACTCGACCCCTGACTTTCGGAGAAGGTAGGCTATATTTAAAAATAACTGTTATGTTTGCGTGTAATTTACAACATCCTTTTACTGGGCGATATAGTGTGATGAACTAAAATGTGCTTGTTTGCGGGAGCATGGGGGTTGAATCACGATGCCTGCTCAACGTCGTGATGGCTGTCAGCCATCGGCGATGGATGATGGCATCGTCTATCGGCCCAACCCTACCATGAATCATGGTAAAATCGAACGATATGTGTGCGCACTTCATTGAGACTTGACATAGTTCCAGCACAATTGTCTTCACAATTGAAAAACTCCAGGAAACTTTATTGAAATTGTGGATGCCCGCTACCTTGGAAGGTGGCATCTTGAGCTATTAATATCAGCAAGTTTACACAACAAAATAATCTAGCAGCTTGAGTTTCCTTCAATATGTCTTGGAAAATGTAATCGTAATGTAAACAGCCATCCTGAAGCTCAGATACATTTTTTTCTGCAGCGATGCGAAAACAAGTAAATTAAAATAGGCACTGCGTAGAATCCTGCCTCTTAACAATAACATGACTTGTCTCCTCCTTGTCTTCCCTTACCGAACAAGGCTGGTTTAGGATTAGAAAGATAGTACTGCAAGTGTCTAAAGCGAGTATAAGGAGATTACAAGTCATTGTAATAGACATACCGGTAAGTAACTCTGATAACTTTTTTTTTAAAAAGATTATTGTGAAACATTAACTTTAACATTAACTCATTTTTGCACATTTTTATGCTAGTACTACAATAAAAACCTTCCATATTGCGCCTTTAACACCTATTTGCTCAGAAAGGCATCATGACATCTAAAACGTATTTCTGTTATATTTTAATAGTAAACAAATGTATGTGACATTTTGTGTGAAAAAATTGCCTGTTCTCAGTGAATTGGTTCTCAAAAACATCCTGGTATCATCCTGGTATCTAACTTACTTTGCCTCAGTTTAATTGACGTCCACACCCACTGACTCCCCAGAACCAGGTTTGACAAACACAACACTGAATGTGTAACTAAAATTAGCTTTCTGTCAGAATTTAAGATGTTGCACCAATGTCGACGGTTCCTGTTTTTCTATTATTTCACTTTGTTATGGGACACGCACATCCTTTAATTCTACTAAAGGAAGCCTTTCAGCAAGAAATGCAAGTTCAGACCTGGTGCCAAGCATTCACTCAGGAAGTCCCAGCTGTCAAACTTGTCACAGCATTGGATGTTAAAAACACTGCTATTTATTTATAAATATCTACAAGTGTCATCCAAAGGGGATTGTAACATCAGTGTGCAGAAAATGCGTAAAAAACTGGAAAATAATTAGAAATGCTCACAATAAATATTGATTCAGTTTTTATTCACACTACATTAACCTACTTTAATTTATAGATTAATACATTAAAAGGGACATCTTGGTTCATTAACAGGGACTTTTGGGATGCTTTGATATTTTAAGTAGAAATTATAAACTAATATTGATATAACTCCCTTTTATATTATTTATATAAGTATGTATTCTGGTGAGGGCCCAAAAAAGTGTCCTTTTATGTTGTTCAGGAAAGCAAAACAAATGTGTAATTAAATACAGCCTGTTAATTTTCAGCTATATTGTGACAATGTAAATATACCATAAGCTTTCTGTTTGCCCTTACCACCCAGGACATCATTTCACATTTTCAATACTGTCTGAACATCTTATACAAAAACCTGTCCTTGACATTCACACTTATGAGAGCAAATCTATGCTTCCTCAGTTTGATTGTTTCTATTTTCTCTCAGTCCTGCTTCCCATTAGACATACTCAACCAGTTAGACATTCATGTCTTAAACTGGCAATAACATATCCACAACATTGCAATCACACTGTGATAGAAATTGGAATCATACTTCACAAGTGAGTAGCCATAAGTCAGTCAAATCTCCAAGCCTTCTCTATAGCTGGAAAGAGTGGACCACTTACTTGTTTCGTGGATGCCTGGGTTATCACTAAACTCCAACACATAGAGTTGACGGCCCTCTACACTGCGCCCAATGCTGTAGATCCGTGTGATGTATGGGCACTCGCTCTGAATAGCAAACAAAGCCCTCACTAATTCTTCATAGCGATGGTGCTGGAAGTTGGATGCCCAAGCTAAAGTCCAGTTGAGGCCAAGGAGAAGGGCCCCAAGCAAGACAAAATTCCACCCCAGCCACATGGTTCCTCAATGGTATTAGAGATGAGTCAAGCGTCCCTTGTCTGCAAACCCCAAATCTTGGGTCAACCTTCTTTTTGTGCCACTGTTTCTCACTTATTCTTTCCTTGGCTCCAATTTTGTCAATTTTTTATGCTTCCTCCCACAAGCTCCCCAAACCCCCCACTAGAGAGCAAATAAGGACAGCCCACACTTTCCATACTCTTCAAACTGCCTCTTTTCTTTTGTCTCTTGTTAACTATGTGCTAGTAGCTTCACAGGATTAAAGAGCACATAACTCTTGTTCTATCAATACGCCATTCTTCCCTCACACTCTTGTCTCTGTTCAAACCAAATGTGACAGTATAGATTGACATTTAACTCATGATAGGAGTTTTGACTCTGCTAATGGTGAAAGTAAACAACAAATGTATGAGTAGTAGTAGGAAAGGAAAGAAGTTGGGAATATATACGAGAGGGAAATCCAGGGAAAGGGAGATAAACTGAACTCCCTCTCTGGGTAGGGGATGGGCCATTCTATGATTGCGGTTGCTTTTGAGCATGGGATGCTCGACAGAAATCCCAAAAAAGTGTATTTTTTCTCCTTTCGTAAATGGAGGCCAGAGATGCTCAAAGGTAATGGGCGTGAAAAAAGGTATAACGTACTGTAATATAATCATTGGAACACAGAAGTACAGTGCATTCGCAAAGTACTCAGACCCCTTTACCTTTTCCACATGTTAAAATATTTTCTTCCCCTCATCAATCTTCACACAATAACCCACAATGAACAAGCAAAAGCAGGTTTTTAGAATTATATATATATATATATATAAAAATGGAAATATCACACTAATCTAGGTATTTAGACCCTTTACAATGAAACTTGAAATTGAGCCTAGGTGCATCATGTTTCCATTGATCATCCTTGAGATGTTTCTAAAACTTCAATTTATTGGACAGGATTTTATAAAGGCCCATATATGTGTATAGGGTCCCACATTTGACAATGCATGTCAGAACAAAACCCAAGCAATGAGGTTGAAGGAATTGTGTGTATAGCTCTGAGACAGGGTTGTGTCAAGGTACAGATCTGGAGAAGAGTACTAAAACATTTCTGCAGCATTGATGGTTCCTAAGAACACAGTGGCCTCCATAGTTCTAAAATAGAAGAACTTTGGAATCACAAACACTCTTCCTAAAGCTTGGTCAGGGAGGTGAGTAAGAACCCAATGGCCACTCTGATTGTGCAACAGAGTTCCTGTGTGGAGTTAAGAGAACCATGTAGAAGGACATCCATCTCTGTAGCACTCCACCAATCAGGCCTTTATAGTAAACAATATATAAGATAAACAAGATTCTGTGGTCTGATGAAACCAATATTGAACTGAATGCTGTCAGAAATCAGCCATTTCGTATAGTGGTTGAAAAAATGATTGCGTTTCCGGTCGTCAAGGAGAGAGTAATTCAATTATTTATTGCAGCATTTGATAGTCTATTGTTCACGATGTTACAGACTCGATAGTACTCGGTTTTACAGACTCGATCTCAACTCATCTCACTCAATCTCAAAGAAACTTCCGATCGTCCTCTACTTTATAGACATCGCACGACAGAATACACATCACAGTACTGTAAACCCATTGGCTGATTACTGTCACGCGTTGAGCGAACGTGACTTCCTGTGTACAGATAAACAGATGTTCTGTTGTAAACTAAACATAACAAGCAAACATTCATACACTTCAACACTCCCCCCATCACATATGTAAGAAAAACCATTAATTTTTTAGATAAAACATTAAAAGTACAATTCAATTCCTAATGAAAAGAAAAGGCGCACACACTTATGTTACAAATGATTAAGACAATACAACAAAAAAGAGTATTTGAACAATAAGGCCTTATTGTTCCTCAAATGACAATGAATGTAAACAAGACAATTGACACACCCCACTCTGACCCATAACTCAATGTATGACAGTCATCAATCCCTCCCACACCTCAGATTATAAGGATTCGAGAAGAATATTGACCTCAACAGGCTACTATCAGTGTTAACGGTGTTCAGCAGAAAATCAGACTCAACATAACATCATGATTAAACATTCGCCAAAGTCCATTGAACAATCAACCCCCCCTTGTCTGTATCATGATCCATGCTACAATATCATACAAAAGACACGCATATCCTGTTGTACCTGTGAAAATTCTACCCTTGAATAGGGAAAGACTCTACATTTAATAGGGAACAATTCTATCTTTAATAGGGAAGGATTCACTATCCAAACATACTATGATAGCCGTCATAATGTCGATCATTAAGCATCATCACAAAATACGTCCAATATTGGGAGTGTCATTGTACAGAGTTTCCCACCTGTCTTGCAAGAAACAAACCTTCATACATATGAAATCACCATATCAGTTCATTTGGGAAAATCTTAGATTGTAAGGTGACTTGTCCAGTCAACTGGCCTGTGGTATTCTGACCTGTAGTTTGTGGTGTCCTTCAGGACTCAGGTGGATTCCCCTCTCATCTCGCTGTTGATGATTCATCTAGAAATGGAGTGTGAAGCCAAGTGATCTGACCCTGGCATCGTTCTGCCATGTGAGTGGTCAGGAAGATTTGGAACCGATTTGACCAGTGTGGTTGTAATAATCCTTCTTGAATATGTTGCTGTTACTCACACACTCAGTTGTCTGTATCCAGTCGGTAACATGATGTACTGGGTTGGGTAGGTTACTTTTTAAATGTAATCCGTTACAGTTACAAGTTACCTGTCCATATTTGTAATCAGTGACGTAAGTTTTTGATTACTCTAATTCAGTAAAATCGGATTACTTTGAATTACTTTTAGATTAATTTCATATTAAGAGGCATTAGAAAACAAATAGGAATAACCAGTTGAACACCTTTTGCGGGATCAATCAATGTTAGAGTTTACATAGCTGGCCAAAAACGTAATTTGCATTTTACCTTACGGGTTTTGTACAGCACCTGTGGAAAGGGTTTCTAAACCATGATTGGACTACATCTCTACATTACACGCAAAAGGTCTGTCAGATATTCAGTCATTACAATTAATCCAATAACCCTCGATCTTCCAGAATCTGTCTGTTTACCTGAAAATAACCCAAAATCGAAGGATGTGTTAGACTTTTCTGTTATTTGTTTTATTCATGTTTTTAATTGCTTCAAAACATTGTTGATAAGTAAATGGCAATTTCTCAAAAAGGGTATTGACATTGTTGTATATAAAAATTAAGATATCCGTAGCTTTTCACGCATACACTAAATCCGCAGTAGTCTGATGTTTTGATCAACAACCACTAACATTGTCAAAACGTTGCAGAAACCCCAGGCATGTGAAAGCACGTTTGCAATCGTGAATATCCGCACACAAATACGTTTTACCCGCGCGAATGTAACCTGTGATTATTAGGACCACCAGCGATGGATTTTCAAAACGCAAATGAAAGAAATAAACTGTGATTATACACCTGCACTCTTAACTTGAAGTCAATTTCGTCAGCAGCCAATGATCACCAATGGATGCAATATTCTGAGATGCAAAGAATCACATGGCCTACCTGTGTGGACGGAGTTGAGGTGGTTGCGTCAAATGCAAATCATCATCCTTCGGCAGAGTGCTTCTCAACACACCTTTTCTCCTTAAATATCGTGATTAATTCCATATAATGTTTTATCTTGAAGGCAGCTCCATGTCACAGCTATCTAACAAATAGTTGCCTAATCTTCAAAAACATTTCCTGTCTGAGTTGTTCAGTGCAACTCTTCTTGGTGCATTTGACAAATAAACCTCGAAATTTAAATAATATATAACATGAGGTAGGCCTGTCGCTTATCATTGTTCTGAGAAAAATGCATCGAGTAGAAAGCTAAATCACATTTAACTGGGTCCGCTAATATTATCGTAGATAATACACTGTTTTTACCAATTAAACTAGCGCTTCGTCAGTCACTGAACTGGTTATGCGCGTCCACCGTTGCGCGCTTGATGATCACACACAACAACTGAGGCACTCAATTGTTATTTTGGTTCAAATAACCTTGTTTTTCAAACATTAAATAAAAAAATCAAGCATGCAACGTGTCATAATTATTTCGCGCACCTATTCTTTTTCAGTTTAAGTAATCCAAAAGTAATCATTACTTTTTTCCTGTAATCCGATTACAATATTTTAGTTGGTAATGTAACGGATTACAGGTACTGTTTTTTTGTAATCCGTTACTCCCCAACTCTGATGATGTATCATCAGAAAAGGGGTTGTCATGTCCCGATCTGTTGAAAGTATCACTCCATCGGACTATCATCCACTGTGTATTGTTCCGTCAACTCCCAACATTGAAGACAATAGATTAGTCCTGAAAACTTGTGGATCTCAGAAGTTCCATCATTAGAATGAAGCTTACACCCTATTAAGACAAGTTTCCATAATGGTCTATATCAAATTTCCTTTTCCATCCAGAACTGGCTTGGTTGATGTTTGATTCCTTGTGCTATATTTATGTCCGATAGCAACTAGCAGTGGTATAAGATTGTCAGTCTTGACTTTGCTTAGCCAAATCAGAAATGGTTAGATCTATTCTATTTAACCATTTAAATGTAAGACCTTACATCAAACAAAACAATTTTCAAATAAACAGATTAAAAACAAATCCTGTGAATGGAAGATGTGAAACATAACAGATGCCAATGCTCCGTTATAACTATGCAAACAGAAAAAACTCAGTTTTTCATGTAACTCTTTATAAGTACCAATTTGATTTGCTTTGAGCCCTAAGCTCAACTCTTTCCAATCATAATCAATTATCATATCTTACATCCCTCCTGCTTTCACTTCATTAAGTCTATAGAAAGTGACCAGGGTATCTGCAGGTTTCAACAAGTTAAATTTAAGACTTTTTAAAGCCACTTGGAATTCAATTGAAGACCAATTTCACAACAACACCCCACGCAAAAAAGGACACCAATTCGACTCAAGTAAGGCACCTACAGACTTCAGTTGTTGATGAGCACCAAAACAAGCAGAGGTTTAAGGTGCTTCCGTATCTGCATGCAACGACAGGGGAACATGACTGTAGCACTGATATGCATTGTTAGTGAAGTAGGCTACTGCATCTCCCTTCAATGTTGTTTAAATCCCTCCAGTGTGTGGCCAATCAGTGTCCCCATCATCAACATAATGGTTTACTTATCTCAATGCCAAAAGGGCTAGTGATCTCTGGTTCGGTCATATTTTTTTACGGTCTATGTATATAACCCATAGATATAAAGCGTAGATGGAACCATAGCTAAAAGAACAGTAGATGGGTTGATGTCATAGAGCCCCTATAAATCAGAATGGAGCAATCTGACAGCCATCTTACCTGGGACCTGTTCTAAACAATCTACAATACAAACACATGGTAGAAGTGGCATTTCAGTTCTTATAACAGTTACATTTCCTTAATAATATATAAATAGCCACTGTCATGCATAGCATAATACATAAAATTACTTTACTTTTCAAAATATAATCAAACAAATCCATTTGAAATAGTTAATAGTTATTTAATTAATAATTTATTAATTTAAGAGTACAAATGGCTATGGTCTAATGTAGGAAGATAGAGGATATTACTTTAAATACAGTGCAAATGTATATTTCTTTATTTCCAAAGATAACAATTAACTGTGATTTTAAATTATAATACATACATTGTATATACAACAATTTCATTTCATTGTAGAAATCACTTTTAGTAACAATACGCTAAACGGAGCAAGCTAGCTCCGTTTAGCGTACAAGCTAGCTCACTGAATTTGGTATGCTAACAGCATCCATAGATAATAGAACACAGCATCATTGTAATCGGAGGACGGAAAAAGGAGTAACATGGCTACTTTTTTGTGGACAAAGGCTACCCAACATCGCCATCTGCTGATTATATACAGTAATTACGTTTTTTCGACGAAAACGCGTTATTTCACATATGTTGTGTGTAACATGCTGTAGCAAGCTACAGCTTCTTCCTTTTTCAGGATCAAATTACTGTTGCACAAAAAACCACCATGACTAGTGTTAAATGGCTTGACTTTTCCGAACCGGTCCCAGGTAAGATGGCGGAGCTATTGAGACGTCGGATAGAACTATATGTCCCATCTATGCTTTATATCTATGGTTATATAGCACTTCATTTTATTCAGGCACAGCATGGACGTACCTTGGGTCCCTCAGAAATGGGGAGGTGACGTTGATGTCAGCGTGGAGTGAACGGAAGAAATACCCTGAGATTCAACTTCTGTAGGATGACAGCTGATTTCAAGACTTTGACGAACATTGGCATCGGTTGGCATGCGACATTTATTAGTGTGTGTTAGTAATTAGATTTGAAAATTGTTTGTAGCCAGTAGACCAGTCTCATTTGTAAAGAAAATGAATCTTACAGAAGTCGATAGATGTAACCGCAGCATTTATCACCAGGGTGTGAAGAAAAGGACCGAAAGTTCAAAAACTTCCCAGACTTACATTTTGTTTTGATTTGTTAATTTCTGTGGACTCATCGAGGCTACTGCAGGTAAGTTGTTTGAGTCAAAGTTTGCGTCTGTGTTTTTTTTACAACTATTTTTCTCGATTTATGAAGCAAATCGCACATTAACGATCACATGATTAATGACATGTCCAGAGACAACCAATGATTTAAGTCACTTTTGTAGCGTTGTATTTGATATGTAGCCTTGCTGCCATGACGAAATTATCCTACGAATGTTTTTCCTATCACTCCCGTAAGTTATAATGAAAGCCGTTGTTTTCAACTTCTAAGTTTTGAATTCTTCCTAAATTAATATAATACACTACTCCACCATCTACACGTAATTTATAGAAATTGACTAAACTCAACCATGGCCAGAGAACAGTTATTACCGCTGCTACAATGAGGGAGCCAGAGGTGAAGGGAATACCTAAATTATAGATGATGTCTGTGTTTCTATAACTGTGTAGCAATCCTGATCTCTTGAGTTTGAAAAGTTGGCACTATGAAACAAAACCCCTTAATTTTCACCTTAGCGTAATTAATTTACTTATTAATAGTCGAATAATCAAGTTGTGGTTTCATAGATTTTAAATTGGTTATTTAATGGGTATAAATTGTACTTAAGGTGGATTTTTTTATGAAATAAGGGGCTATTAAAGGTGTAAAATCCTGTACAGTAGTCCAAAATCCATTTAAATTATCTTTTTATCAATACTTTAAAATATACTGAATTTGTGAATACGTTAAAATATACTGAATTTGTGAATTTTGGTGTTTTATCAATTAGTTATTTAACATGACTTAATATACACCCTAATCGCAAGTACACAGTGAACGTTTTTTAAGGTGTCATGTTCATGGAATAAAGGGTACTTAATGGGGAGAAAATCATTAAAACACAGAAATCTATTAGCTACCCCTTAACTTATTCCTTAAAATATACTGAATGTTTAAATGAATCATCATTGAAGCTATGTATTGACAGATGATATGCAAAATGTGTATAATAATTTAATTTCACAGTCTTCAAAATCCTACTGTTTTCTGTTATTTTACGACCATTGTTGAAGGGACCCTATGTGCAGTTTTTTTTACTGTACTACTAGCATAAATACGAGCATAAATGGCCAGAAAAACATCTGAAATTAATGTTTTAAGTTAATGTTTCAAATGTTTTTTTTTCTACAAACTTTTTCAGTGTGCCTGAGATATTCCCCTTTTAAATGTTCTCGCCGTTCTGTCTATCAATTTGCCATGATTTGTAGTGTCCTCATACTAGCTTTAGACACTCGCAATACTATCCCCTCACCCTAAACCACACTAGACTGGCTAATACTATTGCTGACTCATTTGTTAAAGGAAGAGGAGACGTGTTGTTTTTTAAATTCAGTCTATTACGTTTTAGAAGCAGGATTTTACACCGTGACACTTTAAATAAATGAATAATTTTCAAGCAAGTTCACATACATGTTATTCTTTTTAATTCTATTTTTTGTATTAGTGTTCTTTACTGTCTTCCTGTGTTGCTAACTAGTAATTACATTTCACGCTAGCTAGTAACTTACCCTGGCTTCTCTGTAGCCACGGTCCTTTTGATGCTGCATGACAGGTGGACAGACTACCCCACAGTCTCCTGGTGGATTGCAATGTCATTTGAATATGCACTTCCCCTAAAAAAGTTGCATAAAAAGTAAAATAATCAGCATTACCAATTAACTATTACAGATTTGTTTTTAAAATCTCAAATCGCTCAGTCGCTTGACCTCTAGTGACAATGACAAGGCTCCGCTTGACATGTTCTGGGCAATTTGATCCATTGCCTCACTCTGAATCTCAAACCTCAGAATATTATACATGTTGCCTAAAGTGTAATGGGTCTTCTTCCATATTGTATAGTCATTTGATATGCTCAGTCATGATTAGACAGAGTTAAGACTGAGATTCCATCAGACCCCCCCCCCCAGACTTTTTGGCAGTGGGGAACCGTCAGGGCCATCTCCACCCTTAGTGAGGGCCTAAGGATAGATACAAATCTGTATATATTTTGATTTATTATAATTTGCAATTTTGTTTTCATTCATTTAATCTTTTTTGTCTTAATTGTAATGAGCTTCCTATTGAATTTCTTCAGTTTGTGTTGGAAAAAGAAGGGTTAATATCCAAGAGGAAAAAAAAATATCCAATCAGAATTTTTCTTTGGAAGAAATTATCTGGCTGAGCTCAATGCTCATTGGTTAGGCCCTCAGGCTTTGAATAGAAGGCACCAGGCAACGTCATTGACTTCAATTATAGCAGCATTTTGGAATGTCAGTAGAATCAACCAATCACAAATTGTCTTGTAATAGGTGGGACAATTGCAGGGCTTGACAATAACGATGGCCCGATTGCCCCAGGCCAGTAAAAAGTCAAGTCGGGACTAATAAAACTAGCAAGTCACTGTCCCGATCGGGCCACGGCAGAAAAATTTTAGTGAAAAAAATAATTACCGCATTATAAACTCCACATTCTCCAGTTGTTTCGTAATCTGGCACATGCACAAATAACTAACTACCTTGCAGCTCCTTTCGCGCGCAGTTGGCCAGTCAATAGTTGAGCAGTAATGTGATGTGTGGCTGTCTGGTATTGTTTTTCAATAAAACATTTAAAAACTTGCACGAGTCACTCAATTGAAGAAGGCAGTGAAGGCTACTGTAATTACGAGCTCAAATGAAAGCGAACAGTTTTACCCCAGTGTAAAAAATAATTTACCTGTTTCGACTTTGATGGAACTCAGATGCACTGTCGTCTTTCTTAAGTTCCTGGCTAGGTGCGGACAAATGTGGGTCTTACAAAGGCACTGACAACTTTCACAAACAGTCCCTGACCAGCCATGCCAATAGCAAACAGCACCTGGTCATCATCACAGCCAAGCGGGTGGCCGACAATCCATCTTCAGGGCCCTTGGTCGCAGGAATTTAAATGCAGATGCCCATTGGGTGATTGCATGACTTAACAACTTTTTATGATTAGAAATGTGATGAAAGAAATATAAAAATATTTTTTGTTTTATATATCCAGAATGCGTATCATGAAGGATTAAACATGTTAAGTAACAAAAGTATTTGGTTATGTGTTTTAACACTTATAAATTACAACTTTTGGAAGGAGGGACAGTAAAAATGTTTTTGGGGCCAGTAAGTTTCAAACCCACTGGCTCCACTGGGCCAGTGGCAAAAAATATTAATGTTCAGCCCTGAATTGTATGACGCCTCAAGGCCCTCTAGAGGTCCTAAGTATACGTCTCTAATTTAGAGCCAACAGTGAGCCTTATCTTGTTTTCTTATGCTTAAGCCTAGCTAGTTGGCTAGCTTTTTGCAGTGAGTGTATGTTAGGATGGCGATTGCCCGGCTGTCAGCCCTGGCTTTGATCTCAATCGAAAAATATCTTCTTTCGGATTTAAAATCAAAAGACAAGCTACATGAAGCTGCCATTATCCATTTCATGAAGAAGGACAGGAGATAGACTTTGTTTTAAAATGATAATCATAATGGTGAAAGGACTATTCGTTTTCATCTACAGTACAGCTTGCCTTTTGTAGCTATCTAGTTCATATAAATTTGAATACAATGTGTAAAATATTATTTCAACTTCAGATCACTGCTTGTGTGGTAAAAACAGAGGTAATGATGTTGCAATTGGAAGTACTGGATACATGACATTGCTTGTTGTATAGCATTTTTTTTTATTATTTTTGCATGCTGGACATAGATTACAGCGCAACTTTTTTCTCATATACTGTCTGTGGTCTTGAAACAATGTGAGTAGTTGTGTGGTTGAATTTATTCTGCCACTATTTGAGTGACTGTTGGCAAATGATTCTTTGAAACTACACAACCATATTTTCTACTAACGTGGTTCCTGCTATCGATATTTGCAAACATTGTGTATGTCTGCTGCTTCTGTGAGCCACAGCCGAGGCCTGGCTTGGGACCTTTTGACTCTGTCATCAAAGAATTGCTTACAAACATAGGTCTGCAAAAGAAAGGTCTCAAATCATGCTCTGTATACACTGGCATCCGAGTTCTCTGTCTATATGTATGACTTCAGATATTTTTCCGTTACTTAGGGCCTAGTTCCAATAGTCATGGTTCACCACTGTTTTGGATGATGTTTTATAGACTCTGGTTGCCGCCCACATGACGTTATTAATTATTACAATTTGTTCTCTTAAAATGTTCACCCGGCACAGCCAGAAGATTACTCGCTGCCCCTCAGAGTCTGGTTCCTCTCTAGGTTTCTTCCAAAGTTTCGACCCTTTTTGGGAGTTTTCCTACCCACTGTAACGAATACTCAGGTACACAGGATAGTGATCCAGGCGTGGAGCGCCACAATTTATTGTAAACGAGGACAACCAAAAAAACACAGGAAATCCGGACGAATACAGATTATTTGAATTTAGTGTTAAGATTTAAAATATTGGTAGCCTACCATGATATTAGCATTTGTGGAACAAATTTCATTCATCATTATATTCATATTAGCATTTTTACTCAATCAGTTAGTAATTTTGTTGCGCTTTACAACTAATTTTAGATTATTTTGATTTTAAGGGATTACATGGGTTGCTATTTAGAAGAGAAGGCTTGGTACATAACGTACATCTTTTTTAAAGAATCGTCAATTCCCATTAACAATGGAAATGGACTATTTTTCTTTTTCAACAATGCATGTTTTGTCACATTGCCCGGAACAATGTATCATTGACCATTATGGATGGAGGTCTTGATTAAAATACCGCATATATTTTATGAAGCAAACTGTGTGGTTTGAACTCTGTCAATTGGCTTAAAGCTGTGGTATGTTACTGAAACATTTGTGTTACTATTTTAATTGTGTTGATAAGTGGCTTATTATGTCAGTAAGACTCCTCAGCGGGTTGTGGTATATGGCAATTTCAATTTGTTCAAAAATAAAGCTGATATCTGAAAAATGGTCGAAAGCAATCCATAAACCAAGCCAACAGAAATGGCCAGTACACAGTATCTGTTTTTTGTTTGATCAGTAGTATAAAGCTATTTTATTCAATCTATGTAATGTATTTTTTGTGAATTTTGTAATGGCTATTTTCCCTGTTGAGAGAAATGTTTAATTGATGTAGATTTAGAGCCAATTGTGATGTTAGTAGGTTCTACCTACCAGATAGCACTGTTTCAGTGTAACCAGATCACTCTTATTCAATTAAAGGTGCCAATAACTGCACATCCAATACACATTCATATATTAACATTAGGCCAGATTTGGAATAAAAACGTCACTATCTGGGGTTTATCTTCGCTGGGGATTTGACAGGAGAAATTAAGTGTCAGCAAATTCACTTATAATACATTCCATAGGCTGAATAAAACATTCAGCCAAAACTTCATCCTAGCCTACTTGTCAAACATGGAAAATTTTGGTGGGATGGGATTGGTGTGAGCAGTGATTTTTTTTTTTTTAAGGCTATCTGTTTTGAATGTAAATGCATACATTCACATGGGTCGTAGTTATGAATGTTAAATCAAGATTATTTTCAAGGATCAGCCAAATAAAATCCTTTATGTACTAGTTGCATATGATGAATGGCTACGGGTTAAATGTTTTCTTTACAAATGCTTACATGTTGATATGCTAAGCTAAACTGCTGGTCATAACTATACCAGGTAACTACTTCTTCTCTAATAGCCAATAAAAATCATAGCTAGACTTGTTCAAACACTTGTTCATGGAGGTTTTCATGGAGGTTTCCTAGTCTATATCAGTTCAACAGCACTTGGTTTTAGGTTAAATTGTTAAATTACTGGTTAAATTTTCATTTTTGTGTGTAGTCTTAACTTTTGTTGAAATAGTGGTGTTTTGGGGAGCTGAACCAGGAGCAACTTTAGTAATCGTCTAGGCAAAGAAAGAAATTCCAAGATGCTCCAAGTAAAACAATCACAAATGTAAGATGGCTGGCTGGTTAGCTAGCTAGCTAAAAAACTACTTTGACAAAGATAATTTAATCCAGCTGAGACACATAATGTAGCTGCCTTTGAAGTCTAAAGCTGGTTCTAGCTATCTAGCTAACTAGCTAGCATAGTGGCGAGATAAAACTACATTTTAGTCAGACACAAAGCAAACAATTATCTGGCACAAATGTACATCTAGCTAGTAAGTTAGCATGCCATTTGGCCCTATAATCTTGTTATAAAATGCTTATCTTTTGTCTGCATAGTTCCTGCTTTCTCCTTCAGGCAAGATCAGTTTTTTTATAAACTTTATTCAAAAAGACATGAAAAGTACAGCAAAGAGAAACATGGGAAAATAAAGTTAAAAAAATATATAAATACTGAAAAATGACAATTAACAAAGAAACAAAAAAAAGTCAGGAATTACATCAAACGATTAGTTTCCAGAATTACAAATAAAGTTATTCCAAATACATTTTTTGCTTCTAAATCTTTTTTTTCTGAAATACAACCCCATCTCCAAAAAAGTTAGGATGCTGTGTCAAATGTAAAGAAAAAGAGAACGCAATGATGTGCAAATCATTTTCTCAGCCAACTTTTTTGTAAACACAGTTGTAGATTGGAATAAAGCTTGGTTACTTCCACAAAGATTTTGTATTTCAAATAAAGCAAAATAAACTCCTTTTAATTTACTTACAAAAAATGTTCATGAATTTTGACAAAAATGTTTTTGTCAAAATTCATGAATGTGGAAGAAAAATGTACTTTCTCTGACAAGGAGAAACTATTATACATCTATTTTGAATGTAACCTTGAAAGAAATTTTGGAATTAACTAAGTCATAATATTCCAACTTTCATAATAAAGCCTGCTATATTCATACTGAAAGATGTTATGCTATTATTCGGATGGAAACAAAGCTATTGATTCAATCATTAACTTTTTTATTAAAAATCTTTTTTTTTTTTCAATCAGGTATATTCTTCATACCTAAGCACAAATACATCTCCGGAAAAAATTAAGAGACCACAGCACCTTCCTTTTCGACTTTTTTGGAAAGGAAAGAAAAAGGTGCAGTGGTCTCTTAATTTTTTCTGGAGCTTTATTTGAAAACTGTGCCCACATGTAATGTATTTTTAATTGAACATGAATATGTATTAAAATCTTCAGTCAAGCTCACACCTCATAGCTATGAAACCAAGACACGGCGGGCTGAATGTGTTAAATGTTACTAATCTTTTTAATGAATACAATTGGTCAAAATAGTCCTCCCTGTACATCTCTTGTTTGCCAACTTTTCTTAACATTATCTCACAGTACTTTCTTAACATCATTCCGTAATACCAACATAAGTCCTGCCCCTCAATTAAAGATTCTCTAAAGTTTAAAAAATTAGTGCCCTATGATTTCCGTGAAAAGGAAAACGCGGACGGAATCGCGGAATTTGGTAATAAAAATGTAATCAACCGTCAAACGTAGAATATTGCAGAATTTTCCACAATTTGGCTGAAATTGATAAAAAAAAAAAAAAAGTAGGCCTAATTTTTGTAGGCCCCATGTGTTCGACCGACTGCTGTTCTACAGAAGATGCATGGGAAAAAGATTGCGGTGGTGGTTGTTGATGAGATGACAGATGCAAGAGATTGCAGCATTCTAAGCATCGTCATTGGTGAGTTAACTTGACACTCCATTAATATTCTGTTGCAATAGCCAACATTTACATGCTACAATATGAATTGTGATATTCCAAACAACGCACTGTCGCAGTGAAATATAGCAATTCATAATGTCAGCAGCTGTCTGCCTCTCCATCTAGCTAACTATCACTGTATTGGCACATCTTGCGCGTATATCCAATGCCAATAACGCTTAGCGCAGGAAGAAGGACATTTGACCAAGAGGCACTTAAAAAATAGTGTAGGTGTGTGCGGGCACGTTTGTACAGGTTAGGGACCAAACCACCATTGAAAATTGTGACCTAAATGATAAATCAACACAGTATCCTGGATTTTTGTGACATCTACACACATTTCTTATTAGAAATTTGCGACATACACACGTAAAAGGGCTTTTTTTGTGTGTAGGACACGATTTTCTTCCTATGGCGAACCTTGTTCCGTAGGCAACCACTTTTCATGTACATGACACGATTTTTCTGCAGGAGTCAAACTGGCTACCGTAAATGCGGGATCAATAGACGATGTATTGTATTAAATGCATTATAAAGACGATTGTGTAATACAAACTGAAGCTGTTGTTGAAAGAAATTATTGTTGTTGAAAGTTGTGTAATATACATAAAAACTAGATCTGTATATGACGTGAATCATTAAGAAAATCGTGTCCTGTACACGAAAAAAATGCCTTTTACGTGTGCATGTCACAATTTTGTAATACGGGATTCGTGTAGATGTCACGAAATCCTGTGATACTGTGTGGAATAAATATTTTACAGATGCTTGGGTGTTTTTCTTTTGTTGATCAGAGTTGATGCGACAAATAAGCTACTGAAATGTGTTTGTGTAGTAATAATGTTGCAAAATTAGCCTACATTACGGTGCATTGCAAAACAATTGTAAACTAGGCTTAAACATAAATTAAGAAGCAAACAAGTTTCAGTAAATGATCTGAGCCTATAGCTTTACGCAGAGCTTGTCAAGCACGCTTCTGCATGCATGGGCTCTCCTATGGAAACGGACATAATTCACGTGGTATTTGTTGAGACGTTTCTAACATTGGCCTAAAATCCCTTATTCAGATTGGAAACATGATTTCGGAATCAAAATATTGTGCAAGAAGATCGTTTTCTCTAACAATAATTGAGATCTGGCTCAAATAATTGTGATCAGGCAGTTATGTAATAATTGCAAGAGCCCTAGAGGTAGCCTATTATGCTAACCCCGCAAAGATTGTGAAGAATTCATTCTGATGACTAATTTAAATAATAAACATTTGTTGGATCATAGCATTTGTGTTTTATTACTATTTAAATGTAGGATATGACTATTCAACATATATGACTATAGCCTACGCCTTACAGTAAGGCATGTTACTAAAACAGGAACCGTAACACTGTTAGTATAAAATTATAAGTCTCCAATATGAAACACTGTACTGCCTGGATTTTTCAATGGTTTTATCAATCGAGTTGGATCTGTACCCCACATTTTGCGTCAGCTTCGGCGATAGGCTACCGTAGGCTACTGATCTACCTCGATTAATAAAAACTTTGAAAATAGTTCATATATAGCATTATTACGTAAGGATAATATATTGTGATTTTTTTTCTAAAAGCAAATTAACACATTGTGTAAGGCGATGGGGCATAGATGGCAACAATCATTTGCTATTCAATAGGCTATATTGGCCTATCGAAACCACTAAGAGAAATTGACAATTTTATTGATCAACTGAATGGGTAGAGCTGTTAGGAAAATTGTATTCACAGTACAATTTCTTTACCGTTTAGTGCTATAAAGCAGTGACTGTGTGGCTGGAGTTCAGTATACACAGTAAGAGTGGTTGCACGGTTTGGTCGGTGGCGTATTTCCTTACGATGTCCCGAAGAGTGAAATATTTGCCGTGATATCTGAGATCTTCGATACATTTGTGAAAAACAGTGTTGCTCCTTACAAGCCCAGTGCAAACATAGCTGTTGATGAACAGCTATTTCCTACCAAAGTGAGCTGTCGATTCACACAGTACATTGCTAATAAGCCAGACAAGTTTGGGTTGTATTTGGTATAGGCAGGGAGTCGCTATTGCCTGTTGCAGTGTTTTACAACGTCTTAGACCTGGCTGGCATCAATGCACATACTTTGTACACTCAGAATCAGAAATAAGAATCAGAAAGGGTTTTATTGCCAAGTGAGTTTCACAACAAACAACTAGTCGTTGGTGCAACAATTAATACAAAAGGAATAAGGGAAGTAAAAACAAATAAGAACAATGGACTGTGCTTATAAATGGTAGACTGCATTAATAAATGACTAAAAATAACTAAAAAGTATTTGTAAGAAAATGTTTGTGCAAGATTTTGTCCAGTTGAGGGTATTTTATGTATGTGGGGAGGGGTAATAGATTTGTCCAAAAGGAGACGTTGTCCAGTTGGCAGATGTGCAGGGAACAAAACTAATGATATCTGCCAAACATGTAAGCGACTTGTGGTAAATGCACTCAAACGGCCGTTACATTTTGCATTGTATGTGGGCATTGATAATGAAACACGCAGACCACATTTGTCTTTCATTCATGTGACGCACACATGGGGCTTATGATATTGTGATTATGCGAAAAGAGAAATGTACCCTAAAGACTAAAAATGTCTGCTCTTTGACACTGAACCGTGGTATTTGGGGCTTGGGATTGTTTACCAGTTTTACTTGAAACACACAATGCACTAATTAGTAGGAGGGTGGGGGTTACGGCCAATTGCTGGCAGTGCAATCCGATTGTTTTTCCCTAATGTGTGGCTCGATCGTCTCTTGACATTGGCCCACATTCATGAAATGTGCGGACGATCAAATTTTATCTTAAAATGATCATACGATAATTTCACCGACATAGCTGGTATTCATCAATATTATCTTTGTCATATACTTGCGATCAAACTCACGTCTGGTCAGAGACCTCATAAACCAACGTCAAAAAATAAGATCATGCTTGATTCGCAATAAGACCATCATTATCACGAAAAACAACAATCGTAACAGCTTCAGTAACAACAACCACAATTCTAATTATAATAATAGGTAGTCCTAATATAAAATAAGATGACGATGAATATAACACATACAAACGTACCACAATATTAAATATTGTATCACCCAAGTCACTCAGGCTGTATCGACTTATTTGGAGATCATAAATGGTCGTCATAATTTTGGTGGCTGGCATCTTTATTAGCTAACAGGTCTTAAATTGACTAGTGAGAGGATAAATAAGCCAGTGGACTTGGGTCGAGCAGTTACCCTAATGATGGCAGAGCTTGCACTTTTAAAGGACTTCGGCTCGGGGATGAGACGAGAAAATGTTCTGTAACTGCGCTGATTTTGTCATAGAGAATGACGAATGGTTAATTAGCCGTTTCAGGCTATAATTTATGTTGAAATCTGTCAATTCATAGGCTGCTGATCGCCACACCCGCATAAATTACGTGTGTGTCATATGTAGGACAGGTGCAGGGCAATCTCGCGTCCACCGGATTGATTGGTATTAAAGATATCATATTTCAAAGCTTGAAAAGCTTTTTTTTTTTTCATTTTTTGTTTAGCCCATTTTTTATTTCTGTATAATAATTCACTTATATTAAACGGTCATATTCAACAACTCTTGTGTAGTAATTGTATTGTGCTTACATAAAATGCTCCCAATGGACCGTGGAATTTTGGGAGATGAGATCGTTTACAAGTTGATGCCTTCATCCCACACAAGCGACAGGGCGATATTTATGGAAAGACTTGTACAGTGTTGTTTTATATTAAATATTTTATGCTGAACTGTTGCTGCTAACTGAGTTGCATTTCTCTCTGAACTAGAAAATAAGTTTTGTGAAGTGTTCTGCCTTGTTCTGAAATAACATCCTTGGGCAACTGTCATGCTGTGAATGTGGTTAATTTATTTGTTTTAAGAGACTTGTTTCAAAATCCCTTCCTTGGAAACAGTATACTCTGGGTGCTCCTTGTTATTTATAAAATGTTTTTGAAAATTAGAGAGGAACTTATTGCTGTGTTTACGTTTAGGACGATTGAGCAGATCTTGTAGTAGGGCAAACTTCAATCAGAACTTATGGTGCTTTGAGTGCATTCAGTGACAATGTGATTAATGGCGAGCGAGAATAGCAAATTTGTGACTCTGCGTGTCTACAAACCCATAGAGCTGCAACCAGTGAACTTAAACTAAAAAGATTCAGAAGAGAAATCTGTTAATGTGTGATGAACCACATGCTTTTCTTTTCTCCTAGAAAGCGCCTTAACCAGGAGACAATTAACTTATCATTGGTCACAACCCGAACAACCTGTTGTAAAACTGCCAAGAACAATGCAGCAACACTGCATACAGACATAAAGCTGTAATTACAGTGAAAAGTGAATGGTAACAAATATTAATGTTTGGGGATTGAATACTAATGCAATCAAAATAATAATATACCAAACAAAGCAACGTGCTGAATGAAGACAGTAGATTCAGCGTCCTCAGTTGATATTTAATAACGCTTGCATGGGCACTTCAGTTGGTTTTTAGGTCGAAGGATTCCAGTTTTTGGTGTTCTCTTTAAATCTTGTGTTCAACTCATTAATCTGTTTGTCCTGAACAGTGTTCCACAGCTGCTTTAGGTTCCTGTCCCTCTTGATGCTTGACATTTTCACTAATACAGCTGTAAGTACAGTATCTGCACATTTTGCAGGAACAGTCTTCACTCCCGTGACACGGTCATGTCCCAGATAATGATACCGTTTCTGCTCCTCATCGCCTCAGTTAAATTTATCACTTTATCAAAGTCACCCGCAGAATTTATTTAGAAATTGTCTTGAGTTATTCAGTTAGACCGATGCAGTCCATGACAGACAATGTGGAACTTTGTTATCCTTTGGTTGCAGAATCACTTATGTTGAATAATTTACGAAACGTGATTAGCCAAATTTTTTAAAGATTTGTTAATGTTAATGCATCAGCATGTAATTTATTCTGGCCACATGCCTCTTAAAATTCAGCAAGCACCTGTAATATCACATCCAGCATTACCAGCACTTTATTTACAGACCCTGATTTTGAACTCTATGGTATGTCAAGACATGGGCGATTAGAATGCATTTCTCTCTCTACCTCTACTTTTATGAATCAAGCATGTCTGCGCACTCCACTCATAAATGTTTGTAACTGGTTCACGGTGTCAAAAAAGTGCGAACATGTCCCAACACTATCCGCGGTGCACAGAACCAAGTTCAAACATTGAGATGCAGTGCACATACACAGCCTGCTTGAAATTTTCTTAAGAGCATATGTACCCCACTCTGTTCCTTGACATGACAGAGACACCATCAAAACAAAATCCCGCACAGAGTGGGATCCAACTCCAGTGATTGCAGCATCTTAAGTATTTGAAGTGAAATGCCTTTTGAAAAAAGATCAGCTTAATACAATATTTTTTTCTTTTATTACCCCAGCATGAATGTATCTGATCCACACCACTTTGAGTTCTCGTTTAGACTGGTCTTCATACTAATCTCCTAGTATGGTGAAATATGTGGAGGGTGCATTCACTTCAGTCTGCCTTCTTATAAGTAGAACTGCCAAATGCCTACGACCACTGGGTTTGAGTTTGTAATTAAAATAAAACTGCCATTTTGAAAGCTACACCCTCCTCCTGACTTTTCCTTAATAGGTGTATATTGCATTGTTCAGTCTTCAGAATTCTAAACTCAGAAACGGGAAAGTATTTAGAGACTATTTACCTGTTTTTTTTAACCCTGTTTTCCGACTTAATCCGCCAAAAGCACACGCCACTTAGCGTTGGTACCCAGGCAGCGCTATTCACCCCTCAATGAATGCAATGGATGTATGCAAGATACTCCCAAATGATTGATTAGAGCCATGGTTGAATTTGAATGAACTTAGAAATTAAATAGAAGATTTCCATGATCATTCGACAAATGAATTAGTCTATTATTGAAACATAATACAAACGATATAGGCTGCTCGACAATTCAACATCAACTCGATAGCCACACTAGAACCCCTGGGAGAGTCCAGCAAAGATGCCCTGTTTTTTGTAGCCTATTTATTTGGAGAAATGGACTTCATCTTTTTCTAAAAACTCCCCGGCTTTTCGATAACTTATTCATGTCACCTATAGACAAAGCTTATATGTCAGTAATCTAGGAGACTAGAGCTATGCATTGGTATTGAAATCAAGTCAATAGCCCCACGAGAACCCCCGGGAGAGACATGCAAAGACGCTTCATTCGCATAGCCTATTCATTTGGAGAAATGGACTCCTCTCTGGTTTTTCGATAATTTACGTCACCTATAGATAATTCATGTCAATTATAGATTCACTGTGTAATTTTTGTTTTGTCCATTTTGTCAGGTCTAATAAACGAATGAAAATACTATAGCCTGTGTTCTTAGAAATAATCGTTCTTTGTATTCTTTTCTTAACCTTCAATACAAACACATTCTTGTATTCTTAATTCATTTAATATTTTAAACAAAAGAATTATGTGATTCATTCTTTTTTTTTACTATTCTATATAGTGCTATATTCTATATAATGACCCAGTAGATGAACTGATGCTCTGGCAGGATGGTGATGCTGCGGAGGAGAATGTGTATACTAACAGGGACGATTCTTTTGCTAATGACGCCAAACTGCATTCGGCTGTGGTGGACACTGGGTCTGAAAGGACTGTGTTATAGTGTTAAAGGGATATGATGTCCCGGATATACACAAGTAGCGTTTTCGCCAAAGTTTCCAGCCTCGGGAATCATGCACAGTTGACTTTCCTCAATTCATGTAGGTTTTTGCCCAGTGCTGGGGAAACATCGCTGCCATTTGTCTGGCAGACAAATTGTGTGAGCAAAACCGCTGATTTAACTTGTCAGTCCACATCAATATAGTGGCATATAACGGTCTACATACAGTATCTCACGAAAGTGAGTACAGCCCTCACATTTTTGTAAATATTTGATTATATCTTTTCATGTGACAACACTGAATGAATGACACTTTGCTACAATGTAAAGTAGTGAGAGTACAGCTTGTATAACAGTGTAAATTTGCTGTTCCCACAAAATAACTCAACACACAGCCATTAATGTCTAAACCGCTGGCAACAAAAATGAGTACACCGCTAAGTGAAAATGTCCAATTTGGGCCGAAAGTGTCAATATTTTGTGTGGCCACCATCATTTTCCAGCACTGCCTTAACCCTCTTGGGCATGGAGTTCACCAGAGCTTCACAGGTTGCCACTGGAGTCCTCTTCCACTCCTCCATGACGACATCACGGAGCTGGTGGATGTTAGAGACATTGCGTTCCTCCACCGTTTGAGGATGCCCCACAGATACTCAATAGGGTTTAGGTCTGGAGACATGCTTGGCCAGTCCATCACCTTCACCCTCAGCTTCTTTAGCAAGGCAGTGGTCGTCTTGGAGGTGTGTTTGGGGTCGTTATCATGTTGGAATACTGCCCTGCGGCCCAGTCTCCGAAGGGAGAGGATCATGCTCTGCTTCAGTATGTCGCAGTACTTGTTGGCATTCATGGTTCCCTCAATGAACTGTAGCTCCCCAGTGCCGGCAGCACTCATGCAGCTCCAGACCATGACACTCCCAACACCATGCTTGACTGTAGGCAAGACACACTTGTCTTTGTACTCCTCACTTGGTTGCCGCCACACACGCTTGACACCATCTGAACCAAATAAGTTTATCTTGGTCTCATCAGACCACAGGACATGGTTCCAGTAATCCCTGTCCTTAGTCTGCTTGTCTTCAGCAAACTGTTTGCGGGCTTTCTTGTGCATCATCTTTAGAAGAGGCTTCCTTTGGGGACGACAGCCATGCAGACCAATTTGATGCAGTGTGTGGCGTATGGTCTGAGCACTGACAGGCTGAACCCCCACCCCTTCAACCTCTGCAGCACTCATACATCTATTTCCCAAAGACAACCTCTGGATATGATGCTGAGCACGTGCACTCAACTTCTTTGGTCGACCATGGCGAGGCCTGTTCTGAGTGGAACCTGTCCTGTTAAACCGCTGTATGGTCTTGGCCACCGTGTTGCAGCTCAGTGTCAGGGTCTTGGCAATCTTCTTATAGCCTAGGCTATCTTAATGTAGAGCATCAATTCTCTTTTTCAGATCCTCAGAGAGTTCTTTGCCATGAGGTGCCATGTTGAACCTCCCGTGACCAGTATGAGGGAGTGTGAGAGGGATAACACCAAATTTAACACACCTGCTCCCCATTCACACTTGAGATCTTGTACAACTAATGAGTCACATGACACCGGGGAGGGAAAATGGCTAATTGGGCCAAATTTGGACATTTTCACTTAGGGGTGTACTCACTTTTGTTGCCAGCGGTTTGGACATTAATGGCTGTGTGTTGAGTTATTTTGAGGGGACAGCAAATTTACACTGTTTTACAAGCTTTACACTCTACTTTACATTGTAGCAAAGTGTCATTCCTTCATTGTTGTCACATGAAAAGATATAATCAAAGATTAGCAAAAATGTGAGGGGTGTACTCACTTTCGTGAGATACAGTACATGCCCAGTTCTGAATGTGGCCCCTGGTCATAATGCACTATTAACGCTAGCTAACATTAACGCTAGACTTTATCGCCCACCTTCGGCTCCGATATCTGCTGTATGCAAATTGTTTGAGTTAATGTCTAATTATGCAAACGCTGATATATTGATTGTCGGATATCTCAATCTGGACTGGCTGATGCCAGCTTCGCTTAAACTAAAAGACATTTGTAACAAACTAAATCTCGACTAATTAGACCTCCCCGTTCTAATCCAAAAGATTCTGAATAATTGACATTAATAGAAATTATTCTAACAAATACACCTCACAAATATGTAGCTAATGGGTTATTTGCAAATGACATCAGTGACCACTGCCCTATTGCATGTATTAGAGACACTAGGCAAAAAAAAATCCTGACCCCTGTATAATTTTAAAGAGAAATTATAAACATTTCTCAGAGCACGACTTTATCCATGACCTTGGTCACTCAGAGCTTTTATCCACAAATTGGGTAATTGTCCCAATTTTAGCGTTTTCAAGTTTTGCCTCCATGGCTGGTAAACACACCCCGCTAAAGAGACTTAGGTTTAAAAACATCAAACTAATCCTTGGTTCTCTCATTTGAAAAACCTCTTCCTACAAAAGAATCAAGCATGGGCCTTGGTGAGGAAAACGGATGAAACAGCTGATTGGCTGTTTTGTAGGCAACTGAGAAATAGATGAACTGGAGGACTAAAAAAGGCAAAATCTAGATATTTTCTTAATGCTATGACTGAGTCTGCCAGTGATCCTTCGAAATTCTGGATAGTTAAAGGGATTGCTTGTCCAAAATTCATATTTTTGCCGGACCGCATAAGCGGAGCCAGCCAAGAAGAGCGAATGTCTCGTGAGTGAGCCCACTCGGCTGGCCGGCCGCCCGCCCGCCTGCCCCTTGTTAAATAGCGTAGTGGCTAGAGACGTGGATCTGCAACCAATAGGTCCCGCGTTCGAATCTCGTCACAGTCAGAGCCAATTATGCCTTAGGATTTGTTCCGGATAGACAAAAACTTTGCTGGTCGCAACCTTCAGTAGCTGCGTTATAGTAAGCCTAAAATAAAACTGTTCAAGGTTATATTGTGACCATTTCTGGTGGATTTTCGAAGGATGCATCCGTGCATGCTTTTTAGGTCAGGATAGACAAAAACTTTGCTGGCTACAGCCTTCAGTAACTACGTTAATAGTCAGCCTAAAATAAAACTAGGGGTCGACCGATTTATCCTTTGGCCGATTAATCGGCGCCGTTAGGACGTTTTACAAACCATTGCAATCGGCAGAACTTGGCTCCGAATGGCCTATGGCTGCGCAGACTCTACTGGTCACTTGAGACTTACATCACCTTGTGATGAGCCGGAGGCTCCATACATGGCCCTGGTTACCTGGGAGAACATCGACCTTATCCTGTCTGTAGAAGACGCCTGGCTGTTCTTCAAAAATGATTTCCTCACCGCCCTAAATAAACACACCCCATTTAAAAAGTTTAGAACTAAGAACAAATGGTCTGGTTCACTCCAGGCCTGACCGCCCTCAACCAGCACAAAAACATCCTGTGGCTTACTGCACTAGCGTCAAACAATGATTTGCCACTTTTCAGGGAAGTCAGGAACCGGTACACACAGGCAGTCAGGGAAACAAAGCCTGGCTATTTCAAACAGAAATTTGCGTCCCGTAGCACTCATTCCAAAAATTTATGGGACACGGTAAAAACCATGGAGAATAAAAGCACATCCGCCCAGTTGCCTACTACACTGAGGTATGGAAACACCGTCATCACCAACAAGTCCTTGATATTAGATAACTTTAATAAGCATTTAGTCGAGGCTGGCCTTGCTTTTCACCTGCCACCCCTCCCCCCGGCCAATGGCTCTGCAGCCCCTGAAGCCATATGCCCAAGTACCCCTCCCCCAGCTTCCCCCTGATTCCCAGCCCCCCCTCACTTCTCTTTCACCCCTATCCAGCCAGTTGATGTTTTGAGAGAGTTGAATAATCTTGACCCCTTCAAATCAGCCAGGCTAGATAATCTCGACCCCTCTTTCCTAAAACTATCCGCAAATATTATTGCAGCCCCTATCACTACCCTGTTTAACCTGTCTCTCTCATCCGCAGAAATCCCTAGAGACTGGAAAGCCGCGCGGTCATTCCCCTATTCAAAGGGGGAGACACTTTAGACCTTGACTGCTATAGGCCTATACCCATTCTGCCCTGTCTTTCTAAAGTCTTCGAAAGTCTGGTAAACAAATAGATCACCAACCATCTTGAGTCCCACCACACCCTCTCCGCTATGCAATCTGGCTTCCGTGCTGGTCATGGGTGCACCACGGCCACGCTTAAGGTCCTAAACGACATCATAGAATCGATAAAAAACACTGCTGTGCAACCGTCTGCATTGACCTGTCCCAGGCCTTTGACTCTGTCAACCATTCTATTCTTATTGGCAGACTCAATAGCATTGGTTTCTCAAATGACTGCCTCGCGTGGTTTACCAACTACTTCTCAGATAGGGTCCAGTGTGTTAAATCGGAGGGCCTGCTGTTTGGACCTATGGCTGTCTCTATGGGGGTACCACAGGGTTCGATTCTTGGGCTGACTATATTCTCACTGTATATAAATGATGTTGCTCTTGCTGCTGGTGACTCTCAAATCCACCTCTATGCAGACAATACCATTCTGTATACAGCCGGCCCTTCATTGGACACTGCTTACAAACCTCCAGGAGAGATTTAATGCCATACACCACTCCTTCCGTGAGCTCCAACTACTACTGAACTCTGGTAGATCGTTGCCCACACCTGCCTGTCTGACTAACATTACCACTCTTGATTGGTCTGAGTTAGAATATGTGGACACCTAAAAATATCTAGGTATCTGGTTAGACCGCTCACTCTCCCTCCAGACCCACATAAACCATCTGTCGTCTAAAACTAAGTCTAGCGTTGGCTTCCTTTTCCGCAACAGGGCCTCCTTCACTCGTGCTGCCAAGCTTGCCCTGGTGAAAATGACCATCGTACCAATCTTAAACTTCAGTGATATCATATATAGAACAGCCTCAAACTCTCTCCTGAAGAAACTGGATGTGGTCTACCATAGCGCCATCCGTTTTGCTACTGGAGCGCCATATAATACCCACCACTGCAACCTCTACGCTGTAGTTGGCTGGCCCTCATTACACACCTGGCGCCTATCTCACTAGTACCAATTCATTTACAAGTGCTTGCTAGGCAAAGCCCCACTGTACCTAAGCTCACTGGTCACCTTAGCTTTACCAACCCGCAGCCTGCGCTCCAGCAGGTACATCTCTCTGGAATTTCACGGCGGCCACGACGGCCATGGCTGTCATTGCCCTTTGCTCTGGCAGTGATGCCCCGAAAATCATTGTATGCCCTATGTCCACTATGGCCTTTGTGCCCCTGCCACTGTGAAAAACTTGCTGTCAGCAGTTTGTTCGGAAGTTTGTTTGTAGTTCGCCATTGAGAACAACCACAAGAACGGACTACATGCAGGTAAGCAAGCTAGCTAGTTATCGATAAATAGCTGACTCATTTAGTGATTACCTGAATCAAACCTCTGTTTTGGAAGGTGCTTTCATGCGCAACTGGGAGGTGGGAAAGATCTGACCTCCGAGTGGGAGAATACACCTGAATGCTTTTTGAAAACTCAGAAGTAACGTTAGGTTTGACATTACTCGACATGGCAGTGTTTGTGGTGAAAGATTAGAAAACAAGAATTACTTGCTCCGCGTACAAAAAACTCAGTACATTTTTTTATTTAGGTCGTATTCATTAGCGCAGGTGATTGTGATGTTAAAGGATACTTCACGGTTTACCTTTGGGTAACTGAGGTAATTTTATGCCTCTGGCTAGCTAGCCTTAACGTTACTTAACTATCAATACCGTAGCCTGTTTGTTGTCGTCATGTGAACGCTCCCAACTAAAACCTCTGAAATGAAATAGATTCCAGAATCTATAAAAATGTTGAGGGGAAGTAGATGTAATTTCAAGGATTAAAACATGATAATTTAACTTTTTATGTGGAAAAAACATCAGTTATAATGTTATTATTCAAAATCCGATATTAAAAAAGTGAATAATGTATGTTTTTATGCCATGCATGTTTTTTTTCCTATCAACAAGTCAAGTAGTTTATTTGTAAGCTCCAAATCCTCTTATTTCACTCAATGGCCTTTGTGCCCTGGCATATGGCCTTTGTGCCCTAAACATTTTTCTGAAACCGAAGGCCATATGGCCTTGCCCCTAAAATGACGAAATTCCAAGCCTGCTGGTCACCCCAAAAGCCCACACCTCCTTCGGCCGCCACTCCTTCCAGTTGTCAGCTGCCAACGACTGGAACGAATTACAAAAAACCCTGAAACTGGAGACCCCCATTCCCCTCACTGCCTTTAAAAAATGTCTGTCTGAGCCACTGACCGTTCATTGTACATGTTAATTCTCCTCCATCATTCGCACATTGCTCTTGCACATAGCTGCCCTTATTATCTCTGTCATGCCCCATGGCACATTTGCACTCTTATCTGCACAATTCTTATATTATTGCTCCTTTGCACTATACCATTTGCGCAGGTATGCCCTAGTGTTATGCTCTCTGTTGTCTTTGCCACACCACTTTTGTACATTAACTGACCTACCTTGCAAAATATACCTCACTTTGCACAAACTGTATAACACTCTACTGCATTTTCCACTTTTAGCTAGACTCTTTAGCGCATTTGTACTTTTGCTATTGCCTTACCACTTTTGCACTAGTTGTATATAGACCCTGTACTGCATTTGTATTTTATACAGACTCTACCTCTTTGTATTTTGTAATCTGTGTAACTGTATGTTGTCTTTCAGGTTTGCGCTTTGTCTTGGCCAAGTCGCCGTTGCAAAAAAAATCTGTTCTCAATTGAAATCTGTTCTCAATTGGCCTACCTGTTTAAATAAAGGTTCAATAAAAAAATTAATGAATACATAAAGTCAAGGTATTGGCAATCTTCTTATAGCCTAGGCCATCTTTATGTAGAGCAACAATTCTTTTTTTCAGATCCTCAGAGAGTTCTTTGCCATGAGGTGCCATGTTGAACTTCCAGTGACCAGTATGAGGGAGTGTGAGAGCGATAACACCAAATTTAACACACTTGCTCCCCATTCACACCTGAGACCTTATAACACTAACGAGTGACATGACACCGGGGAGGGAAAATGGCTAATTGGGCCCAATTTGGACATTTTCACTTAGGGGTGTACTCACTTTTGTTGCCAGTGGTTTAGACATTAATGGCTGTGTGTGAAAGCAAATTTACACTGTTATACAAGCTGTGCACTTGTAGCAAAGTGTTGTATACATTGTAGCAAAGTGTCATTTCCTCAGTGTTGTCACATGAAAAGATATAATCAAATATTTACAAAAATGTGAGGGGTGTACTCACTTTTGTGAGATACTGTATATCCATACATTTTAATGTGCATTATCTTATTAGGAAATGCATTTTCTATTAAATAATAATGTTGAGAAACATTTCTAAACTAGCTTTAAACATACTGAAATTTTGAAGCAAATGATCTGCAGATAATTTATGTTTCAGTAAGTGATCTGCACCTGTAACTACGCAGAGCTGTCAAATGCTCTTCTGAACCCATGGCCTAGACATCCTTTGGATAGTGACTAAATTCGCATGGTATTTGTTGAGACATTTCTAACATTAGCTTCATAATCCCTTCTTCAGATTGGAAACATGATTTTGTAATCCAAATATTATGCAAAAAGATAGTTGTCTATAAAATAATTGCGATCTGGCTCAAATTATTGCCATCAGGCAATTATGTAATATTTGTCTGCCCTGGTTGTAGCCTATATGCACATTTCGCAAAAAATGTGAAGAGTTCATTCTGCTGACTAATTGAAATAAAAAAAACATTTGTTGGATCATAGCTTTTGTGTTTTATTGCTTTTTAAATGTAGGATAATATATGGTTATTTAAAAAATGTCCGGTAGCTGTTCTATATGGCCGGATTTCTGGAATTTTAACCGCAATATTGACAGTGAAAAAAAAAGGCTAACATAAACTCTGATATAACTCCCAACCACAGTGTTATTTTGCATACTAGAATCAGTCAGTCTGATGTTCAGTTCCAGATGTATTTTGTTTATTTAGGTATTTACTTTGACTTAGATGTTTAGTTCAACAGTTATCCTGTTTCTGATAAAAGTCAAAGATAGTTCATTTCCGACAGTGTGGGTGGTTGTATCGGCCGATTAATCGGCTATCGACTTTTTTTCTGCTCCAAACTATCATTATTATATCAGCTTTTAAAAATCCACTATCTGTCGACCTCTAAATAGAACTGTTTACGGTTATATTGCGACTATTTCTGGTGGATACGCATCCGTGCATGCTTTTTGTGGTAACATAGGCTGGATCAAAACCCCTTGGGCAGTAAAAGTGTAGGGGTTTCCACGATTCTCTCATCTTTTCTCTTGACGAAAAAGTCAGTTATCTTCATCTATATTGATAGTTATTGTATCAATGTCATTCACGAATGAAAGAAAAATGAAAGTTTTTGAACCATGAAATGAAGTAGCTTTGGCAGTGTAAAGTTCTTATTCATTCTCGTTAGCAATTGCTCAATTCTTTTGTCTATTCCAAGTAGTAAGTTAGATATTAGTAAGCCTATTACTGGCTAATAAGCTGTTAAAACGGCCAGTGGCAAAAGATGCTATTTGTAGTGGAGGTGAACTTCATAAGAAACGTTAGTCAGTTTAACACAATGCTTAATGGCGTCTAGCGAAATATTCCAACTTAGCGTGATGTTAATGCATTACAAAGTCTATAAAAAACAAGAAACCAGGCAAGCCTAGTTCAGCCGGCCCGCAATAGAAAGTGTTGATCGCGATTGCCCTCTCGAGATTCAAACTCAGGTCGCCCACGTGAAAGACTGTCTTTAACCACTACGCCACAGAGCTGACTGTTTGTCGGGTGTCAGTATCGCATATTGACATTATATAATATTGCCATGCATTAACATCATGTCAAGTGTGAATATTTCGTTAGACACCATTAACCATAGTGTTAAACTGAGTAATGTTTCTTATTAAGTTTACCTCCACCACAAATAGTATCTATATGAACGGCATGACTTTTGCCACTGGCCGTTTTAAAAGCTAATTAGCCATTTGTGAATTACATTGACTATCTATTAATATAGGTGACAATAACTGACTTTTGTCAAGTGAAAAGACGAGAGAATCATGTAGGCAGCGAAGTGTTTGTCTATCCTGAACAAATCCTAATATCCACCAGAACTGTTTTATTTTAGGAAATTTTGAACCTCAGGCATAATGTGTTTAGACTGTCACGGGAGTCGTTGTCCCGTAGCCCGCGTCTCTAACCACTACGCTATTTAACAAGGGGTAGTCAGTCAGGGATGGACGGACTCACTCACTCCGTAAGAGACATTCGCTCTTCTAGGCTGGCTCTGCTTACGCGGTCCAGCAAAAAGATATACCGACACTCCCCAAATGTGTAGCACTGTGGTGTAAAGGTTATATCCCTGCATATAAATACTTAGGGATATGGCTGGATGATAAAATGTCTTTTAAAAAACATGTTGATGAACTCTGTAAAAGGCTAAAGATCAAGCTAAGCTTCCTCTATAGGAACAGGGCATGTTTGACCTCCACAAATACAACCACATTTCCAAAAAATTTGGGACGTTGTGTAAAATGGAAATAAAAACAGAATGCAAAGAAGCGCAAATCATTTAATCCCTATATTCAATAGAAAATAATAGAAAGACAACATATCAAATGTTGAAACTGAGACATTTTATTGTTTCTTGAAAAGTACATGCCCACTTTGAATTTGATGCCAGCAACAGGTTTCAAAACGTTGTGACGGAGGCAACAAAATACTGGAAAAGTTGTGTAATGCTAAAAAACTAAACCTGGTGAAATATCACATAGCTAATTAGGTCTACTGACAACAGGTCAGTATTGGGTATTAAAAGATCATTCCAGAGAGTATGGGTCAGAAGTGAGGATGGGGAGGGGGACACCACTCTCTGAAAGACTGTACGGGAAAATAGTGCAATAATTTAAGAATACGTAAAATTGGAAAGAGTTTGGGGATCTGATCTACAGTACATAATATCATTAAAAGATTCAGAGAATCCGGAGAAATTTCTGTAGGCAAGGGACAAGGCCGAAAACCAATATTGGATGGCCGTGATCTTCGGGCCCTCAGGCGGCACTGCATTTAAAATGGACACGATTTTGTAATGGACATCACTGCATGGGCTCAGGAACACTTATGAAAATCATTGTCTGTGAACACAGTACATTGCTTCATCACAAATGCAAGTTATATCTCTACCATGCAAAAACGAAACCATATATAAACAAGATCCAGTACTGCCGCCGCCTTCTCTGGTCCTCAGCTCATTTTAGTTGGACTGAGGCGAAGTGGAAAACTGTCCTGTGGTCTGACGAATCCAAATTTGAAATTATTTTTGGGAATCATGGACGCCGCGTCCTCCAGACTAAACAGGAGAGGGACCATCCGGCTTGTTATTAGCGCACAGTTCAAAAGCCAGTATCCGTGATGTTATGGGGGTGCATTAGTGCACATGGCATGGGTGACTTGCACATCTGTGAGCTCCATTAATGCTAAACAATATATAGAGTTTTGGGAGAAACATATGCTGCCATCTAGGCAATGTCTTTTTCAGGGAAGGCCTTGCTTATTTCAGCAAGACAATGCCAAACCACATTCTGCACGTATTACAACAGCATGGCTACGTAGTAAAGGAGTCTGAGTGCTTATCTGGCCTGCCTGCAGTTCTGACCTGTCTCCCATTGAAAACATTTGACGCATTATGAAACATAAAATAAGACAAAGGAGACCCCGTACTGTTGAGCAGCTGAAATCTTATTTCAAGCAAGAATGGGAATACATTTCCCTTTCAAAATTACAGCAATTCATCTCCTCAGTTTCCAAATGCTTACAGAGTATTGCTAAAAGAAGTGGTGCAACACAGTGGTAAATATGCCCTTGTCCCAACTTTTTTGAAACGTGTTGTTGGCATCAAATTCAAAATGGGCATATATTTTTCTAAAAGCAATAAAATTACTCTGGCTCAACATTTGATATGTTGTCTATGTACTATTTTCATTTAAATGTAGGGATTAATTATTTGCACATTATTTCCTTTCTGGGTTTTTTTGCATTTTACTCAACCTCCCAACTTTTCTGGAAATGTTTATTATATATCATTATTTATTTCTAACCTTGTCAGTGACTCTATTTCCTATTCATTTTGCTATATTTCTTATTGAAACTCATTTCCTGTATGTTTCCATGGAAAACAAGGATATTTCTATGCTTTTCAACACTGTAGGCTAACAGCTAACTAGAAGCCTGGTTAGTTGGCTAGCTAGCCAGCTACTAATATCAAGGATGTGTACGCAGTTATTGATTGTTTTTTAACATGTCATACTAGCTAGAACCTTTAATAGCATACTTCTGGTCATTTTTTATGCTGCTCCATGTTTAAACAGATGGTCACAAACTCAAGCGCCGTTTAATGCTTTAATTTTTACACAAGGAAGTGCTTTCCTCACAAAATGAATTGTCCGAAGTTGGTGTTCATCATGGATTATTGGGTTTATATGGATTATTGGGTTCAATACACTTGTTACCCATTAAGGAATCCAGTTCCTTTAAAATGTTCCTTTTGAACACTTCTCTATGATGACCTAGATTTGGCCATGCAGATGTGTGAATGTTGAGCATGTTTTTATTTGCGGTGCAGCAGATTGTGGATGGGAAGTGTCCCATTGTTTTGGTTGTTCTTGTGCGTTTTCCTTTGCTTGTATACTCTGATCTTCCTGCAAAAAAATTACAGCTGGGCCAAATAACTCCCACCCCTCCTTCCTTCCTTCTTTCCTTCCTTGTGTTTGTGTGTATTCGGGTGGTTGGGTGTTTGTGTGTGCCTAAACATTCACTGCGCGCACAGTTTCATGGAATGAGGAAATACTAAGAAGCAGGAGAAAAGACAAGGAGACTGAGTGAGGAAAAACAATGTGGAAGTTTCAATGATAAAGATGAATATTCAGCTAAATATAAAATATTAATATAAAATTAATGAATCAAAGAGAAAGTAAAAAAAGGTTTTCTTAATTATTTAAGGCTTAATTATTAAAATATGATGCATTAAAACTGCACATTAGTGTTTTTAAAATGTTTTCTCAATGCAGTCACACCTCCGCCCTTGTACTTTTCCTTTCAGTAAAAAGGGAAGGAAGAAGTTAGTGAGGGATGTGAATAGACCTACCCCAAATCTACACTTTCTAGTGGTGGAGTGGAAAGAGCAGTGTTGCACTTTAATGACGGTAAGGAAATTAAGCTGGGACTTGTCCTAGATGATGTCATTCAGTTGTTAATGGTTTAGGTATGTATAAGCAAAAGAAAGGGTGTATCGTTACATATTGATTATTGATGGCATCGTGGTTAGTTGTGGTCTGCATTTATTTAATAAAAGACTTAGGCAAATTATGTTAAGATAGTGGTGACAGATTGTCAAGGCATTGAAAATTGTTTACTTAAAAGGTCTGAATAGTCTGGTGAAACTACAGGATTTTATTCCTTTGTCTGTCACAAGCATATGTGTTGAACACATCACAGAGAGAGACAATGTTGTTCATGGATATATATTTGTGCACACATGCTAGAGAGACAGAGAGATATATTTGAAATTCTACCTTTTGTAGATTTTCATCCAATCAGAACAACGCCAAACAAAATGCTCTAAACTAAATTCACATTACAGCCTCTCTGTGGCACTCATTATGATATAACCCATCTGGCTAATCAATCGAAGATGGAGTTAAAATGACACATGTAAATTTTTAAATTAACATTAGGCTTGCAATTTTGCAAATTTTGTGAATGCAATTGGAATTTAGAAAACTCAGTCAAATTTTGTATTCTCTAGTCTCTAGAGTAGTGTTACCTAGAGTTGGCTAGCTATCTTAGTATTCTATCTATTTACAGTTACTATGTCCTGAGAATAGATGATAAATAACGAGCAATATGTTAGTTTACCAGGCCAGCCCCGCTCTTAAACTCACACCATATGCACCCCTCCACCGCTGCTAGACTATCATCTTCTGTGTTTTAGTTTCAGTCCTGCTGCTAAAACACACAACTGCTCAAACAGCATTTTGTGTCCTACTAATGTTACAGCATAATTGTATTTTTTATTTTTTTTATGACTTTTGTGACCTGATAATGGTAGTACGGAAGAAAATACTATGATTTTCATTTGTGAAGAAAAAGTTGTTTTTCAGTTTTGCAACATTTTTCTTAATGGTCTCACCCCTATTTGTGTGTGTGTGTGTGTGTGTGTGTGTGTGTGTGTGGATATAGACACATATATTTATGGGGTGGACAAAATAATGTAAACACCTAACAATACAGTGGATATAAAAAGTCTACACATCTCTGATAAAATGTCAGGTTCTTGTGATGTAAAAGAATGAGACAAAGATAAATCATGGCAGAACTTTTTCCACCTTTAATGTGACCTATAATGTGAACAATTCAATTGAAAAACAAACTGAAAACTTTGAGGGGGAAAAATAAAAAACACAATAACCTGGTTGCAAAAGTGTGCACACCCTTAAACTAATACTTTGTTGAAGCACCTTTTGATTTTATTACAGCACTCAGTCTTTTTGGGTAGGAGTCTGTTAGCATGGCACATCTTGACGTGGCAATATTTGCCCACTCTTCTTTGCAAAAGTGCTCCAAATCAATCAGATTGCGAGAACATCTCCTGTGCACAGCCCTCTTCAGATCACCCCACAAATGTTCAATTGGATTCAGGTCTGGGCTCTGGCTGGGCCATTCCAAAACGTTAATCTTCTTCTGGTGAAGCCATGCTGTTGTGGATTTGGATGTGTGTTTTGGGTCATTGTCGTGCTGAGAGGTGAACTTCCTCTTCATCTTCAGCTTTCTAATGGACGCCTGAAGGATTTGTGCCAAAATTGCCTGGTATTTGGAACTGTTCATAATTCCCTCCACCCTGACTAAGGCCCCGGTTCCAGCTGAAGAAAAACAGCCCGAAAGCATGATGCTGCCACCACCATGCTTCACTGTGTGTATGGTGTTCTTTGGGTGATGTGCAGTATTGTTTTTTGCGCCAAACATCCCTTTTGGAATTATGGGCAAAAAGTTCAACCTTGGTTTCATCAGACCATAACACATTTTCCCACGTGCTTTTGGGGGACTTGATGTTTGTTTTTGCAAACTTCAGCCGGGCTTGGATGTTTTTCTTTGTAAGAAAAGGCTTCCGTCTTGCCACTCTACCCCATAGCCCATTCATATGAAGAATACGGGAGATTGTCACATGTAGCACACAGCCAGTACTTGCCAGAAATTCCTGCAGTTCCTTTAATGTTGCTGTTGGCCTTTTGGAAGCTTCCCTGACCAGTTTTCTTCTCGTCTTTTCATCAGTTTTGGAGGGACGTCCAGTTCTTGGTAATGTCTCTGTTGTGCCATATTTTCTCCACTTGATGATGACTGTCTTCACTGTGTTCCATGGTATATCTAATGCTTTGGAAATTCTTTTGTACCCTTCTCCTGACTGATATCTTTCAACAATGAGATCCCTCTGATGCTTTGGAA
>JACXGI010000173.1:5618-16409 GCA_016801175.1 Esox masquinongy | reverse complement strand
ATTTGCTCTGAGATGCAACTAAGTCATGAAAATCCTACTAGAACAGCTGAACTTTATTTGTGATTAATCAGAGTCATTTTAAATGATGGCTGTTGTGTAATGACTTCTATTTAACATGAGTTTGAATGTGATTGGTTGATTCTGAACACAGCCACATCCCCAGTTCTAAGAGGGTGTGCACACTTATGCAAACAGATTATTGTAAGGTTTTTATTTTTCAATTTTCCCCCTCGAAGATTTCAGTTTGTTTTTCAATTGAATTGTTCACATTATAGGTCACATTAAAAGTGTAAAAAGTTCTGACATGATTTATCTTTGTCTCATTCTTTTACATCACAAAAACCTGGCATTTTAACAGGGGTGTGTAGACTTTTACTATCCACTGTATATTAATATCAAGGACCCAATAAGGCAACCCTTTGCTTTCAAAACAGCTCCAATCCTTTATAGAATGCTCTCAATTCCTGAACTTTGTGTTGTGGGATATTGGACAATTTTTCTAGGAAAGCCTTCAGGTCTTTGAGGGATGAAGGAAGTGGAAATGTACTTTGCTCTCTGCGCTCCAGAACTTCCCATGAAAGTTCAGTGATTTTCAGATCTGGAGATTGGGTAGGCCATGAATGGCGTTTGATACCATCCTGTTGTTCATAAAGCCACTCTTGCATTTGTTTAGCAGTGTGTCAGTGTGTATGGGAGTATTATCATCCTGGAATATTTGAAAATCTTGAGAGAACAGTGTTTGCACAAAAGGGTGCACCTGGTCCTTTAAAATGGCCTCATTCCTTGGCCGCTTTACAACCATGCAAAGCAATCAAAAGCAATCAACTGCCCCAGTGACTTCCACGAGAGGGCTGCCCATACCATTAAGGATCTCCTACCATTTTTAACAGTTGGCAGCAGACATTATGGGCTGTAGGCATCTTTTGGCTTTCTCTAAACAAACTCGTCTGGAAGTAGGAAATGGGGTGAAAGATTCATCAGAGCATATTTTTTCCATTGCTCTGGGATCCAGGTTTTGTGTCTTTGTACAACACTTGGGTTTTGTGTAGAGGAATAGTCAGAGAGTGGCCGATAGAACAGGGCCTATAGTGGATTTACTTATATTGACGTACACTGAGTGCACAGTTATTAGGCAAATCGTATTCCTCAAGATTTATTTTATTGTTGAACAAATGCAATGCTCTCAGTCATTCCAGAATATAATTGATACTCAAACCTGAATGTTTAACAAAGGAAAAATTAGTTTTGATCTTTCTCAGGGGAATACATAAATGTGCAGAATTATTAGGCAACAATTAGTGTGCAGAATTATTAGGCAACTAAATTACAAAAATAATTTCTCCAACTCACTTGTTTATTCTCAATTTTTAGAGTAAGTGCAACAAATAAGTAACACAAAATGAAAATTAAATAAAATTTCTGGCCGATATAGCCACCCTTCTTTTCAATAGCTGCCATGAGCCTTTCATCCATGCAGTCTGTCAGTTTCTTGATCTGTTCACGATCAACTTTCGTTGAAGCAGCAACCACAGCCTCCCAAATGCTGTTCAAAGAGGTGTATTGTCTTCCCTGACTGTTAATCTCACGTTTGAGAAGGTTCCACAAGTTCTCAATAGGATTTAAGTCAGGTAAGGAAGGGGGCCAGGTCATTATTCGGGCGTCTTTGAGGCCCTTGCTTGTTCGCCAAGCAGTGGAGTACTTGGATGCATGTGATGGACCATTGTCCTGCATAAAGAACATGGCTTTTTGAATGCTGAGGACTTCTTCCTGTACCACTGCTTGAAGAAAATATCTTCGGCAGGTATGGGAGTTGAGTTGGACCTTTTTTGGACCTTTTCAACCCGAAAAGGTCCAACTACGTCATCCTTAATGACAGCAGCCCATACCAGTACCCCTCCTCCACCTTGCTGGAGCCTGACTCGAAATGGTGCCCTGTGTCCATTAATGATGGGCCACAGGCCCATCCATCTGGTCCATCAAGAGTCACTCTCATTTCATCTGTCCATAAAACCTTTGAAAAATCTGTCTTCAGGTATTTCTTTGCCCAATCTATATGCATCAATGTGTGAATCTTATTCAGTGGTGGTCTTCTATCAGCCTTCTTGACCTTGGCCATGTCTCTGAGTACTTGACACCTTGTACTTCTGGACACTCCAGGTAGGTTGCAGTTCTGGAATATGGTGGCACTGGAGGATAATGGGTTCCTGGTAGCTTCACGTCTAATTCTTCTTAAGTCTTTTGCAGTTAATTTGTCTTTTCTTCTCCATACATTTTTTGCACCCCAGGTGACTATTCACAACAAAACCTTTGATTGTCCGGTGGTCACGCCTCTATAGTTTAGCTTAGTGTTGCATCCATTTGAAAAGCATTTTACAATTTTTGACTTTTCAGTGTCAGTTAAATCTCTTTTTTGGCCCATTTTACCTGAGGTCATGAAGCTGCCTAATAATTATGCACACCTTGATATAAGGTGTTATTCACTGTTGCCACACCCTCCCTCATTACACAAATACATATCACCTGAAAATGATTAAATGCAATGAGCATTCAAGTTTATATGGTTTGGAAGTGGAAAATGTGCATAGAAATAATAATATGATCAGAATACTCACTTGCCTAATAATTGTGCACGCAGTGTGTATTGGTCAATCTCTAATTCAGATGTTAAAAAAGAGACTGGTAAGTTGGTTAGCTGGTTTCCTAGACTGATATTTTGGTAATTCGGTTTCCAATTGTTATTGAAATTCACACAGTTTGATGTCTTAATGTACTCTGAAATTAAAGGATAGTACAAATTAACAATTGGAGACAAAAAAGAAATCAATAATTGTATTTAACGAAATTCTCTTAATATTTGACTTATCAAAGTAGCTACCTTTTGCAGACAAAACAACAGAGAACAATTGTGACATTCTTTCTACAATGGTAATATTGTTTGGAAAATTCTTCCCAGCACTGTTGCAGAGGTTCCCACAAATGTGTGAGCACTTGTAGGTTGCTTTGCTTTCACCCTTCTGCCCAATTAATTCCAAACCAGCTCAATGGGGTTTTAGGACTGGAGCCTGTGCTCGCCATTCCATGTTTTGAAGCCTACAGTCTTTTTCTTCTCTTCTAAGGAAGTTCTGACATGAGGTATGTTTTGGTTCATTATTTTGCTGTAGGATGAACCCCTGACCAACTAGGTGTACACCAGTGGGCAATGCATTGGGGCTGCAAAATGCTGTGGTCGTCGTTTTGTTTCAGGGTGCCACTAACTCTGTGCAAGTCACTGACTATGGATCCAGCAAAAAAGCCCCAGACCATCATGCTTTCTACTCCATGTTTGGCAGTTGGTGTCCTACACTCAGGAACCATCTTTATGCCTACTCAGTGGTGTCAAAACCCAGCATGAATAACTGAAGATTTACAGTTGTCTACTGGTGATGCTTCATGGCCCAGGCATCCTTACTGCCACTCGACCTTTCAAACCTGCAGCTCCAAGTCTTCTCAGTTAAAACTGAGTCTTGCTTGCTTCGACCAAGGTTAAGCTGTGCTTGAAGCTGTTGTAATGTGAGGCGCATAACTCGCAAGCTGTTGACCCCCTAACTTGTCTACTGATTCTGTTGTGGCTTTGGGTCTGTCAGACCTCTTCCTGTCCAAGTTTCCAAGTGCCTTTTGATGGTGTAGGAAACTACTCACTGACACCTTCGCTTTCTTTGCTATTTCTCTAAAGGAAAGATCTACACCTATTGAGGTTATAATTTCCACGTTCCACAACAATTTCTCGCCATTATGATAGCATTATTCTACTTCCTGCAGTACAGTACTGTCCAAATAATGCTTAAGAGTGTGTAGTCTCACAGACTGTTCCAACAATGCTTTTATGCAGACTGTGGGTTTGTAAGTAATCAATAAAATTTCAGACACCTGTAGGAGTTAGCGTCAACTTTCCTTTTTTTCCCTCTTTAAATTCCTAACACCAGTACCCCCCCCCCCAGGAGGACAACTTTACCGCCCCCCCCCGTTTATATAAAAGAAAGAACAAAGAGGTTTAACAATCAGGTATAAAATACTCTATCCACCTTCCACCCGAGCATCAGATTAGCATTTGTACGGACAGATAAACAGACTGACTGATGATAGTGTGACAAAGTGTAAAGAATGGTCTTTGGAGGTGTGTATGTGAGAGAGAAGCATTAGTTATAATGGGAGGTGCATTTATTATTTTTTAAATTGTGCCCAAGTTTCATTAAATTTATTTTCTTGGTTGTTGGTGGTTATGTTTTTGAAGGTGTAATGTAATCTGGATTTTGTTCGAGAGGATAGAATGCAGTGACGTCCAAGTAGACATACGGAGGGAGAGAGTGGGATGCTGCAGCCCAGAAAAGATGTTTTGTTTATCACATCCTGCCAGAAGTGTTGAATCAGTGTACCGAGCCAAAAGGCATGGATGTAATTGAAAGCGGTATTCAGAGTACAATGTGAGCAGATATCAGATTCTGTGAAACCCATTCTAAACATCTTGTGCTGTTCTGTGAATGACTTTGTACTGTATTAGATGTGAGATTCTTAGGACTCATTGTAAATCAAGTCCAGAAGCTGGTATCAGTGTGAATTGATAGATCTTTTTCCCATTGCGTCAATTGGGAGGCATAGTGATAAGTCATGTTTACATAAGAGTATATAAATATGATAACAGTTTCTTAGAGATGGTTAATTTGTCTGATTTTTCCATTAAAGATAGCATATGTAAACTGTACTGCCAGACTAAAACTTTACAGACTGCAAGCTTCAGTAGCTACATTATGGTAAGCCTTAAGTAAATCTTTATGGTTATATTGCAATGGACTATCTGCACCGGCAACAAACACATTCCTTTTGTTTTCGATTTACAAAGCGTAGTTCACATAGTGTAGTGGAACCACCCATAGAGTGATTGGAGTCACTGTTTTCATTACTGCAAAGCTTGCCATCTACAGTTATCTCTTTCTCACTTAACGTGTTGAATGTAGTGTAGCAATCCTGTTATACCTGTTGTTGGTTTGGATGTTAGCTAATGTAGGGAACTAGTTTCGAGAACCGTGGAGTTTCGCCTATTTGGTTTAACAAATGCATTGGTTTAACAATGAAGTATACTAACACCACATCTCTGCACATGTATAGCTTAGTGGCGTAGTGGTTAAAGACACTGTCTGTCACATAGGAGACCCCGGTTAAAGTCCAGCAACGGAAACAATGCTCATCCCTTCTAATCGTGGGCCGGCCGAACTAGGCTTGCCTGGTTCCTTTTCTTGTTTCCATGTCCTAGAGAGACTGTGTTTGCATTGTTTCAATTAAAAAAATCACAAATGTTATTTTTCAAGGGGTGCCCAAACTTTTGCATACAACTGCAAGTTGTTAACCCTTTACTTGTTACCTGAAAAAGGCTTCTTTTTATAACTGATGACACTCGGCTTTTTTCCTCCCTTCCGACACCCAGTTGACAATGCGCATCTCAGCTTGGACCATTGACAAGTCTGAGCTGCTCTTTTGTGGGAAGGTCTGCCTGCTCTAAGACGCACAATGTCCTTGTCCAATTGTGCGAAGAGCCTTGGTGTGACCCTTCAGGATACGCTGTCGTTCTCTGCTAACATCAAGGCATTGACTCGCTCCTGCATGTTCATGCTCTACAACATTCATGGAGTATGACCTTGCCTCAATCATGAAGCAGCACAGTTCTTTAGGAACTTGTCATCTCAGGTCTGGACTACTGCAACTCCCTCTTGGTGGGGCTCCCAGCACTTGCAACCAAACCCCTGCAACTCATTCAGAATACAGAAGCCCACTTGGTGTCAACCTTCCCAAGTTCTGTGATTTCACCCCGCTTCTTCGCACTCTACACTGGCTTCCAGTTGATGCTTGAATCTGCTTCAAGGCTATGGTTCTTGCCTACACAGCAACAATAAGAACTTCTCCCTATCTTCAGGCTATGCCCAAAGTCTACATCTCTTCCCTGGCTGTTTAAGCTATATCTTGGCTCTTGGCTGTCCCACCCCTTTGGGGCAGTTATCATTTTTTTTATGACATGAACAGATTTGTGACAGAGAATTCATTAAGTGAGTCCTATCACAACATTTTGTAAAGGTCCAGACTCAGAGCTTTGTAATGGTGTATAACACACTATGGTTTGATAAAATTATGGTAAATATATACTGCTTTAAAAGTTGATAATCTGCTCTACCTAGTTTTTGAGAAAAAAGGCTTGACATTAGGACTGCCTACGGGAATTGGTGTTTGAGTTTTTAATTAAAATAAAACTGCCGTTTTGAAAGCTACACCATCCGCATTCCATGACTTTTCCTAAATAGGCATATATTACATTGTTCCATTACCAGAATTCTAAACTTACAAACGGAAAACTATTTAGGCTATTTACCTGTTTTTTTTACACTGTTTTCAGATTAATTGTCAAAAGCCGATGAATTTGAATGAACTTACAAATGAAATACAAGATTTCCATGACCATTCAACAATTTAATTAGGCTATTATTGAAACATAATACTAATGATATAGGCTAATTGACAATTCAATGTATGTATCAAACTTTGCCATTTTTAAATAGGAGATTCAGCATTCTTGTGTCGGCTAATTCATCAAATGTACATCTAATATTTAAATCTAAATAATTATTCACGCAATGAAATAGCAGACATTCTTTGGCAATCACCAATTCAACAAACTCAACACCATTACTGTTTTTATTAGGAGAGAAAAACAATATCGCATACACATTCTATCATCACTCTTTGAATTTTCTCTGCTTATTTTACTGAAGAGTAAGATTCTACAAAACAAAATACCAACGATCACCAACTGTCAATTCGGCAAATGTATTAGACGTTACTGTTTTTGCCGGACCGCGTAAGCGGAGCCGGCCAAGAAGAGCAAATGTCTCTTACTGAGTGAGTGAGTCACTGACTGACTGACTACCCCTTGTTAAATAGCGTAGTGGTTAGAGAAGCGGACTTGTGAACAATAGGTCCCGAGTTCGTATCTCCTCGCAGGCGAAGCGAAGTACGCATTATGAATTATTCCGTATAGACGAAAACTTAGCTGGCTAAAACCGTTAGTATCTACATTATAGTAAGCCTGAAATAAAACAGTTTACTGTTATATTGCGACTGTTTCTGGTGGATTTTCGAAGTATGCATTCGTGCATGCGTTTTGGGTCAGGATAGACAAACACATTTGCTGGCTTAACATACAGTAGTTACGTTATAGTAAGCCTTAACTGAAACTGTATACGGTTATATTGCGACTGTTTCTGGTATGGAAAAGTTCATCTTCAGTCTCGCTAGCAATTGCTCAATTCTTATGATTATTCCTAGGAAGTTAGTAGATACCAGTAAGCCTATTACTGGCTAATAAGCTGTTGTTTTGCCAATGGCAAAAGCAATACAATTCATAGACGCTATGGTGGAGGTAAACTTAATAAGAAACGTTAGTCAGTTTAACACAATCCTCAATGGAGTCTAGCGACTGCTGAAACGTGTAATGCCGTGGCGTAGTGGTTAAAGACAGTGCCTCTCATGTGGAAGACCTAAGTTTGAATCTATTGAGAGCAACAAAATTTATTAATTATTTCTGGTAGATTCCACGATTCTCTCGTCTTTTCACTTGATGAAACAGTTAGTTATCGTCGCCTTTATTGATAGTTATTGTCATTTAATGTCATTCACAAATGAAAGGAAAAAGTACATAGTTTTGCCGTGAAAGAAAAAAATATGTTCTTATGCCTTGAAATGAAATAGCTTTGGCAGACTCGCTAGCAATTGCTCAATTCTTATGACTATTCCAGTAAGTTAGTAGATACCAGTAAAGCTTATTACTGGCTAATACGCTGTTAAAACAGCCAGTGGCAAACACCATACATAGACGCTATTTGTGGTGGAGGTAAACTTAAGTAAGAAACGTTAGTCAGTTTAACTGTATCAATGTCATTCACGAATGGCCAATTAACTATTGAAACGCCCAGTGGCAAAAGAGGATTTGTTTAGGATAGAGACAAGAGGTTATACTGACCCCCAGCAAATGTACAGCCCCATGGTGTAGTGGTTAACGACACAGTGGGCGACCAGGGTTCGAATCTTGAGATGGCAACACTTCCTATTGCGGGCCGGCTGAACTAGGCTTGCCTGGTTTCTTGTTCATCAATACAATCGACAAAGTTTTTACTTGAAGAGAAGGCAGTGAAGGTCAGTTATAAGCTGTAGTAATGAGGATCTGGTGTGCGTAATGATGGGAAGTCCGGAGTGATGTGATGAGAAACAGGTGTGCGTAATAGTGGAGAGTCCGGGGTGTTCCGTGAATGCGGCGCTAACAGCCAGAGGCTGGCGTTATCACGGGAGGCACCGTGACACTGAAGGACATCATCCTTTCCTTTATTTAGTTATCAAATTGATCGTGTTTATCAAGCAACCGTCCTTCACACCTATGTACGGCTATTCATGCGGAGATTGTCGCAAACTGGTCGATAATGTCTGTTATTTTACCTTGTACATCATCAAAATGAAAACTGAATTCTAATTGATTTATTTTAAGGGTTTTGTTAATGTTATAATTTAAGTGTTGTGTTATTTTTATTTTGTACATTTGTAGGGCCTAATATATGAATGAAAATACAATAGCCTGTGTTCTTAGAAATAATCATTCTATGTATTCTTTTTTTAGTCGTTTTTTTCATATGATAAGACCTTCATTACAAACACATTATTGTATTTTTTCAAATTCATTAACCATTTAAAACGAATTCTGTATTTCATTATTTTTTTAGACTATTCTATATAGTTTGATTACGACCCAGTAGATGAACTGATACTCTAGCTGGAAGGTGATGCTGCGAAGGGGAATGTGTATGCTAACAGGGCCGATTCGTATGGTAATTACGACAAATGGCGTTCGGCTCTGGCTGTTAATGTTCGTCTGAAAGGCTTGGCGGTTCTAGTGTTAAAAGATTTTCACACTTAGTGTGATGAAAAACCCGGGGTTGCAATTCTACTGACCAAGTATTAGGGGTGCACGATATATATTGATTCAGTACCGTTTTCGCAGTATCACGTTAAGCAATATCACATTGTAAATGTTGTGGAAAGTATGCAATATTCCGTTTATATTCTGGTGAGATGCATCCGTTGGCTGTGTGGCTTAGTTGTGTTCGATTTAGAGCCTGTTTGAAACCGCTATATAATGATCATGTTTCATTGGTCAGTTGCCCTTTCACATGCAAGTGTGAGCGCACGGGTCCACTACACTAACAAACCCTATAGAGCATACCATGTGATGTGTGTACACACTTTGACAGTGTCTGAGTGAAGAGATAGCGAAATGAGTCAGAGGAGCGAAATAAATGAAAGGACAGAAAAGTAAGAAGATGAGTGTGGCTCAGGGAGACAACGAAACAACAGGGATCGAAGAGGAAATGTTAGTGGCCAAAAAGTTACGTGATAGACTGTAACTGTCATTTTGATCCACATCACAAAAAGCATTACAAAAGTATAATTCAAAATAAATCAAAACATCTTGGCATTGAATGCAGTCAGGAGTTTAGAAGACTGCGCCATAAAGAATTAATGAGTGTCCGGTATTAGCTAGAGGCAATGCTTCTAAAATGCCTTTGCACTAGATTTGTGATTTAATCAATTTAAAAAATCTCAAATGATGTATGCGCTGCATGAAATACAATAGGCGCCATTACATATAGGTTGAAACACCGTACTCTTCTAGCGAACAGCATTCAGATTCCCTTTCGGTAGCCTACAAAGCTTTGTGTAGCTAGTTTGCAGTCTGTGTCCATGCGATCATTTGTTTTTGTTTTCAAAATTTTGCTTTTAGTGTTGATTAATTACCTGTGATTGGCCCTGTTTGAGAGTTGAAAAGTGTTCGTCTACTGTAGAGACTAAACTTGGGGGCATATCCTAAGAAAAACTTACAATTAGATTAAACTTTATTGTCATTGAACAGTAGGCCTACATGTACTGTACGACGAAATGCAGTTAGCATCTAACGAGAAGTGCAAATAGAAGAGGGCAAAAAATGTACAAGTAGTAAGTATAATGTCTGTATAAGTGGGATGTATAGATGTGCAATGAAGGCAAATGCAAGTGCAAATGGCAGTTATTACATGTATAAGAAAATGAAAATGAATATCGATATTGAAATGATCAATATCACATTTTGTCTAAGTACTCGTGTTATGACAAAAGCCAGTGACCTGGCTGACCAATCTGAACTCAGTATGTCAACATGTCCATCACCTTAATTTTCTCAGCTAATCACATCTTTCAGAAAAAAATCCTGTATTTTTTGCTGGTTACACAATTTTTATCAGTATTAACATTTTCCATACTAGGCACTAAGGCACATGAAAGTTCACATCTTCAAGAAGCCATTTCTCCAAAAAAGTATTTCAGAACATGTTTTCTTCTTACAAATGGCTCTCCTGAAATGTAGGGACATGCGACATACACCCCCGTAGCTGAATCTTGTCACCTTTGATTGAGATACACAGGGTTTTTTCTGGCTCAAGCACCACAGCTGAATGCGTTACCACTGCATTATCACGAGTGAAAGCAGAGTTGCTCTGTCCCATTGGCTAGATCGAAGGTTAAGAGTGGGTTATGCCCTGCAGTTTTCATCGGCCCCCTTGAAGAAGTGTCTGTCATCAAATTAAAAATAGCTGTGTTGGTGGCAAAGGATGCTGTGACTGTGATGCCCCACGGGTGTATTCCCCTTACTTCCTTGTGCCAAATAAGACGGGGGGGGGGGGGGGGGGG
>JACXGI010000172.1:161383-177397 GCA_016801175.1 Esox masquinongy | reverse complement strand
TTTTTTTTTTTGGCATCAAGCAGATCGTAGTCACTTCAGATGTAAACATTATAGACATGAGAGTGGAAGGAATATTCTCTGCCTGTGAAGTTGGAGAGGCCCCACACACCAAATAGATTAGTGGAGGAATTTGTTAGAGTTAGAGGTAGGAGCTCAGCGGATGGAGGATATCACTGGCCTTTGTCTAGAGCCCCACATTGTCAGCGCTGTATGGGCACCGCCCAATCGGGATGAAATGGATGAACACTATTGCCCAAGACGTCTTATGAGAAGATTGAAGACAAATGTCATGAGGTGAGTCTTTTTTTCAGTAATTCAGGTTTGACAAATACTCTTAGATTAATGTGCAACAGCTCTTTAGAAACAAAGTTTTAGCTGTCAATAAAGTGTATACATATAGTATTTTCTCCCATTGCACGTTCAAGAAGTACAATTAATGCGCAAGGCCTTGCCTCATCATCGCACTCAGCAGTCAAAGGTCTATGTGTCCTCCCGAGCACATCTCGCAAAACCATTCTGCTTTTTCGTACATTTTATCTGGCAAACGCTGGAGGTGATCGCATACCTGGGCCAACAACCATGACTGATCTCAAAGGCACCCAATCTATTACCGTAGTGAGACGAAACAAGGCGTCCCAGTCCGATGCCACCCTCTACTGGGACTCTTCTGAAATTACACTTGTACTGCAAGCCAGTAACTTTACCTTTTTGAGGTCAATGGTAGATGAGAACTTGAACTTGAGATAGAAAAGTAAAATTGTTCAACTTGCAGGCTCACAATCTAGCAACCTTTGGGTTAAGGGATAAATCAATTGGCTATCAGTCACTGATATTCACAGATCTTGCTTAGTCCAATTTCTGCTCACTGCCCATCTTCCTAGAACAGTCAGTAGCGGGTTTTAAAAAGGCTCTTCCCACTGGCCTAACAACATATGGCATAAAATGATCACGAAGTTCACATTTAATGAAGAGGGAATGAATATAACCAGCAATATTCTATGTACCCCACATTACCCTTAAATGATTTACAATTCCTTTGACATTTACCCATGAAAATCAAATACTTGATGCAATTATGAGTGTTCTTATCAGTAAAATTAACATTGTGTTAATCTAAATACCCAGCATCAATCTATACACAATACCAAGACTCTGAGGCATCTGAGAGAATTTTGTTGATAGATCTGGGGAGGGTTATATAACAATTCCCCAGGAGCGCAGTGGGCTCCATCATTGAGAAATGGAAGGAGTTTGAAACCATCAAGACTCCCTAGAGCTGGCCATACGTCCAAACTAAGTTCCTGGGCTATTCTAACAGAATTTCAGAGATTCTCCACAGAGATAGTAGACCCTGCCAGAAGGACAACCATCTCTGCAGCACTTCATCAATCAGGCCTTTATGGTAATGTGGATAGACCACAGGTGTCAAACTGGTTCCATGGATGGCCAAGTGTCTGCAGGTTTTCGCTTTTACCTTGTAGTTGATTGATTAATTAGGTTCCTAATTAGTTAGGATCTCCCCTCACCTGGTTGTGTAGGTCTCATTTGGGCACCAACTGAAATGGAAAAAATCAAAACCTGTATACACTAGGCCTTGAGTGGAATCGGTTTGACTCCTGTGATCTAGCCAGAAGGTGAGTAAAATGCATATGACCACCTGGATTTTGCCAAACTGCATTTAAAGTACTCATAAGCGCATAAGGAAAAAGGTTCTCTGGGCTGATGAGACCAAAATGGAACTATTAGATCTGAATGTCCAACACTACATCTGATTAGCACTACGTCTGATTAGCACTACGTCTGATGAGCACTACGTCTGATGAGCACTACGTCTGATGAGCGCCACGTCTGATGAGCGCCACGTCTGATGAGCGCCACGTCTGATGAGCACTACGTCTGATGAGCACTACGTCTGATTAGCCCTCCTTACATGGATGCATGTTGGTGGGAGCATCATGCTATGGGGATGCTTCTCAGCAGCAGGATCTGGGAGTTTGTCAGGATTGAGGGACGGAAGAACAGAGCAAAATACAGAGTGGTCCTTGAAGAAAACCTAATCCAGAACACAAAGAACCTCAGACTGGGGTAAAGATTCCTCTTTCAGCATGACAACAACCCTGAGCACACAGCTAAGACAGCACCAGAGTGACTTCTGGACAAGTCTGTGAATGTCCTTGAGTGGCCCAGCCAAAGCCTCGACTTGAATCCAATTAAACTTCAGTGGGGAGACCTGAAGATTGCAGTTCACTGACACTCTCCATCCAATCTGACAGAGCTTGAGAGGATATACAATGAAGAATGTGAAGAACTGCCCAAATCCAGGTGTGCAAAGCTGTGAGAGGCATATCGCAGACAACGGCTGTTCTAAAAGGTCCTGAATAGTCTGAATACTTAGTCTGAATGTACATAGATATTTCAGCTTTTTGTATTCAATACACTGACACAAATGTCTAAAACATGTTTTTACTTGGTCATTACGGGGTGTTTTGTGTAGATTGTCGGCCAAAAAAGTTTTTAAATTAATTAGATTCAGTCTAAAACACAACACATTGTTGAGAAAATGAAGGTCCAAAGGCACTTTATGGCATATAATACAACACTGGTTCTGATTGGTTAAAAAGAGCAGTTTCATATTACAAACACACTTGGTGCCTTGACCATAATGTTGGAAGATAAACCCTTATCTTCTTCCAACAGAGGTGTTTCACACTCAACACGTGACCCAAAGCTTGCCCTCCCAGTGGTGGCTTTCAAATACTCTGCCGCTGTTATGTATGCGCTAGGAATATTTTGACAAATATTTTGATAAAATATGTCTGTTACAAAAAAGGGAGAATAACTTTTTTAGACCATCTAGAGCAGCGCTGAACAGAACACCTGTGGGTTGATATTTAATGGAGAACAGGCCACAACAATGAGTGGAATTACAAAAACTACCTTCTACTTTGGTTTGAAACTGAAAGGTATGCTTTACATTAGTGTAGCACTTGAACATAATGAGCCTGTTAAGCTTGTAGAATGACAGAAATGTGTTTCAACCACAATGTGTGAGAGACCCATTAATTAATGAGGTTGTCCTATTATTTCACAGTATGTAGATCCATACGTAAATTTGCTGCCACAGGATTTATTTAGCAGGCGGGCCTATTCTGAAATACAAACCAATATTTTCTGTACTGTGTGTTTGCATTTTATATGACACGTTTTTCTTTCTGCAGGATGCTCTTCGGTTCAGGGCTAGCCGTCCTCCTACTCCTGGTCACCTCCAGCGCGGGTCCTCAGCCCTGCCGGTGTTCAGTTCTCCCGTCTGCAGTACTACAGGTCAGCTGCAGCTCCCTGAACCTCACCGAAGTGCCCCCTCTCTCTCTGGACACCACCGAGCTCCACCTCCAGGACAACCATCTGTCCAGAGTACCTCCGGGGCACTTCGACAGGCTCCAAAGTCTAAGGAGCGTCACCCTATCTGGAAACCCTTTCCACTGTGACTGTGGCATCCAGTACCTGTGGGCCTGGCTGAGGAGGAACCGGGCTGTCGTGTCTGGTGCGGTGCCCACCTGCGCCAGCCCCGGTAGCGTGGCACACGCCGCCGTCACTTCCCTCAGCGAGAGCTACTTCTCCTCCTGCGGCCGGCGAAGCTGCGTGGATGGGGCGTACGGGGTCCTGGTGGGGTCGACGCTGTGCGGGGTCATCGGCCTGCTGTTGTGGAGCCTGTGGTTGGCCAAGAACTCCACCTTCACTCTTGACATCACTCGGAGACACGCCGGGTTGAACCTTGAGTCTTTGAGGTCTCTGAAGCCCAAACACAGGAGGAGGCTCCGGAGGACTCTGTGTGAGGACAGCGAGAACTCCGCCCCCCTCACCTGGACAGATGACACAGGGAGGCCAGCGGTTAACACACAGATGTTGCCTCAGAGGCTCAACGTGTTGCACAAGAAGCATGTAAAGATTAAGGCAATATGACGTGTGGAGGAGACTGCTGCGCTGACCAGATCATTACAACCTCAGCTGGTGAATGAGTTAATAAGCCTGTTGGAACACTGTTTATCAGGCTGTTTGGAATGATATCTTGATTGGATTTTTTTTGACCAAGCCTGTAACTCTCTGGAACGTCAGTTCGTAGCACTGACATTTCAGTCCTGAGAGTGCATGTCTTCCACATTAAATCAAGCCTTTAATTGTATGCTTTTAAAACTGGTCATGGAAAAACAGTTGAACAGCCCTGTTGCCACTGATATTTAGTAGAAAGGTACTTGGTATAGAAATGACACTTCCTGGTATCTTTTGCATTTTATCTTCAATGACAAAGTTATTTCACCCTCTATTAGCTGCTCTCTTATCATGAGTCATTACCATGTCAATAACCAGCTGTAATATAATGTGTTACCAAATAACACAGCTACTTTCAACACACTGTTGTTGCTTCCTGTCAATGAAAACCATTCAATGTGGCCAATAACCATTTTAGATCTACTCAGCTAACAGTTATTCTACACTTGGAGAATAGGGAGGGCCAATTTCAACAATATTTATCACCCAGGGGCTTTGCCTAGACAAGTTACCCTCAGCTGTCTCTCTCAACATGTTTGGGAGTGGCCAGCATGTCAGCAGGATATCTTTGACATAATTCAAATAGAAGTTTGCTTTGTCCTGGTTCATGTTGTTTATGCACATTACATGTATTTACCTTCATCCAATCTGCAAACACTGTAGACAAGAGTGAAACTGACATTTTATGCATGACAGAAACAAAATCAGTAGGATGGCAAGAACTAAAACAGGTTTTATTTTCTATTAAGTGTTTTGTTTTCATGTAAACAAATTCATTCTGTTAATCATCAGCACTGAAAAATAGGTAGATGTTTCTCTTTATTTAAGCTAAACTATCTTCAATCATACAAGCAATACTGACGTTGACAACATCTTATAAAACATGTAACACAACTAAAATGCTTGGCTAATCCACCAATTAAAAAATACCTTTTCTTATATTTATATATTTCATATAAATATAAATGACTAGATGCAGTGTTTGCATCTGCAGTAAAGGTTCTAATGTCAACAACAAGTGGTTCATTTACAACTAAGGGCAAGATTACTAGCCCATATGGCAATAGTAAATGACAGAATTGTTTTTGTTTTGTGCAAATACAAGTTTACAGTTAACATAGCTAGAAATAAAGTAGACAGCACTGTTGAAGGACGGTATTGCAGCCTACATAATAATGTATTCTTACAGTACAGTATAATGCATTAAATCTATATCATGAAATGCATGGACAGATGTAACAGGCTTACAGAAATGTGGTCAGTCTCAGGGAGTCTAAATCATACTAATACAAATATTGATAGTAGTCATACAGATAAATAAGACAAGTAATCAGATTAACCATCTAACATATTTTCATAACCTTTATACATAATCGCAACTAAGAGAATGTGTTAATACTATTTAATAAAAATAACATGCCATTACATAAAAGTGGGTAATTGTGCTTAACATTAATTGTTGTAAACCCCTATGAAACAATATAAAAGAGAGAATAGAAATTAAATCAAATCTCACTACAGTACTCTCCACCGTTCTGAGTTTAAATGTGACCTCTATTTTGTTCCTTCAATGCCCTTAGAAGTCAAAGTGACTGAGTATGTGGTGTTTCCCAGCTTAAAACCAAGGGGCTTTCCATGTCCATTTTATCATGCAAAACAACTGACAACACAGGACAGATGGGTATTTGCCAGTCAGTTGGATCTGCCCTTTATCTTTTCAGGACTCCCTTTCTTTAAAGACTGAGCCATAGATTTTGAATAGAATCATCATGAATTCTATGGCCAGTATAGGCCTATCGAGATCTCTGCGGAGAACGTCACTGAGGCGCAAACTTCTCCTGCTCAAAGATGAGCTCCACGGCATCAGCCACGTCCTGCACGATGTGCCCGGGCTCCACCAGCGCTGGGTCAAAGCGGAAGTCGCGATGCCCGTGGAACACAGTCTCCTTGATGCACTGGTTAGCATCGGTGGGCACCTCCGTGTGGGGGTTGTACACCCCAGTGCAAACCAGGATGGATTTGCAGGTGGTGGCGGAGGGCGGGGCCAGCTCACTCTCCCAAGCGTTCTCGGCATGGTCGTTGTCCTGTGGCAGGGCTGCGCTGGAGCCTGTCCCGGTGGCCATCTTGGCAACAGCTTTGGAGTTCTTCCTCCTGGTCCTCTCCTCCAGATGTCGGTTGTAAAGGTTGGCCCCGTAGATGTCAGTCATCAGGTTATCCCTGAAATAGACAAAAGACAGAGGAAAAAGAAAATTATTCAAGCTGGTACAGATGGTACACCCCACATCATGGATATCAGCACAACAGCAACTGCTTCAAGATGAATTCAAGCTCTGCTTTGAATCTCTCAAAAGGAACGACTGCTTTTAACCCAGTTTATTTCACGTAATATAAATGGCTGCCGTTTTTGTGATTTGATGTGACAGCTGTCTTACCCAATAGCATAGAGGGAGGTGATGGGTTGTGTCCAGTTTCTCTCCACAGCCTGGGCTCTGATAAGAAACTCTGCAAAGTGATAGGTCAGTTCACTGGGTTTCCCCATCAGAGCCTCGTACTTCAGCTCTTTACCCGTAATCTTCTTATATATGTTCTCCAGGCACACCAAGAACGTCCCATGACCAAACCTAGAGTGGATATGACATACAGAATCAAAATGAAACGAGAGTACTCATTTGTCCCATTTGACAGCATTTTTGAAGGCCAGACATCATTGAGTTCTGTCCCATTATGCATTTAGGACATGAATAAACTCTGTGGAGAGAAAAACAAATGTCTTTGACTCTATTCATATGTGTCCTTTCACCACATTTCAACAACAGCTTTGAGCCACCATGGTTACCGTGGAGACTGGGCTTCGGCCATCCACATTAGGTCCATGTTGCAGGCCAGCAGGGGGAGGTGGGGCTGCTTCTGACTGTGGTGGGCTCCGCTCAGGTTCCCATTGGTCAACAAGATGTCAATTATCAGCTGGAGGTTGGTCTCCCATCGGATGGGCTCCCCAAACAAAATAACAGCTGGACCAGGACAAGAAAATGAATAGAACGTTTAAGTCCAAGCATAATTACAGTGACATTTCAGCAACGAGGTCAGAAAAACTTTATCTGTTCGCAAGCGCTTACCTTCTACATTGGGAAGGTTGGCAATAGGACTGGACTGAAAAGAAAAGGAGAGAAGCTTAGCATAGCCTCTTATATATAGCCTGTCTATGAACGTACTTGTATACACTCACTGGTACTTTGGGTCGTCTGTTGTGGTCCACCATATCCAGCAGTGGAAAGGACTCTCTCAGCATGTCAATACTGACCACGTTCTGGAAGCCCAGGCTTTACATGGTTAAGGACTACACATAGCATTGTGTATAATGAGTTGACATCCTCTGTATTTGAAATGTTATATTTTCTCACATAAGGTCAAGCTTGATAATGTCTGACAGTAGATTTTAAAAGGATACTTTTTGGCAATATCCAGGACTGGTCCTTGTCCTGACACCAGAACACACTTGTCATGGTACTTTGTGAACATCCTCAGTGGGCTGTGTGACATGATTACCTGGTCCATGGCGATCTGGTAACAAAAAACTGTTGTCAGATAAGACTGATCCAGACGAAGACTGGCATGCAACAGGAAATATCTTCAAGAGGTGATTCTAAGTTGCAACCACCCTCAAGCACAAACTAGTTTAAATTTTCTGTGAAAATGTACATAATTTTCTAGGTACCTCTATTGGTCTTGACATTTCTTCAGCATGTTGCTGTGAGTTTGTTCAAAGTTGACAGAAAATGTACACTACCGTTCAAAAGTTTTGGGGAAATGTCCTTGTTTTTGATAGAAAAACAAATATGTTGCCCATTAAAATAACATCAAATTGATCAGAAATACAGTGTAGACATTGATAATTTTGTAAATGACTATTGTAGCTGGAAAGTGATGATTTTTAATGGAATATCTACATGGGCGTACAGAGGCCTATTATCAGCAACCATCAGTCCTGTGTTCCAATGGCACGTTGTGTTTGCTAATCCATGTTTATCATTAAAGAGGCTAATTGATCATTAGAAAACCCTTTTGCAATAATGTTAGCACAGCTATAAACTTATTTGCTGATTAAGGACGCCTTCTTTAGACTAGTTGAGTTTATGGAGCATCAGCAATTGTGGGTTCAGTTACAGGTTCAAAATGCCCTTTCTTCTGTTCAAAAGAACAAAATAACTTTCTTCTGAAACTTGTCTGTCTATTCTTGTTCTGAGAAATGAAGGCTATTCCATGTGAGAAATTGCCAAAAAACTGAAGATCTCGTACAACGCTGCATACTAACTTCACAGAACAATGTAAACTGGCTTTAACCAGAATAGAAATTGGAGTGAGAGGCCCCAGTGTACAACATGAGCAAGAGGGGTCAAATACATTAGTGTCTAGTTTGAGAATAAGAATAAGGCACATAACAGGTCCTGAACTGGCAGCTTCATTAAATAGTACCTGCAAAACACCAGTCTCAACTTCTAGGCAGAGTTGCAAAGAAAAAGCCAAATCCCAGGCTGGACAATAAAAAGAAAAGATTAAGATGGGCAAAAGAACACAGACACTGAACAGAGGAAGATTGGAAAAAAGTGTCATGGAAAAGTGTCAGGAGTGCTTGCGCCATCTGTCAAGCATGGTAGTGGCGATGTGATGGTCTGGGGGTGCTTTGGTGGTGGTAAAGTGGGAGATTTGTACAGGGTTAAAGAGATCTTAAAGAAGGAAGGCTATCACTCTGTTTTGTTATGCCATGCCATGCCATACCCCGTGGACGGAGCTGGATTGGAGCCAATTTCTGCCTACAACCAGACAATGACCCAAAGCACAGCGCCAAACTATGCAAGAACTATTTAGGGAAGAAGCAGTCAGCTGTTATTCTGTCTATAATGGGGTGGCCAGCACAGTCACCGGATCTCAAACCGATTGAGTTGTTGTGGGAACTGCTTGACTGTATGGTACGTGAGAAGTGCCCATCAAGCCAATCCAACTAGTGGGAGGTGCTTCAGGAAGCATGGGGTGAAATCTCTTCAGATTACCTCAACTAATTGACAACTAGAATGCTAAAGGTCTGCAAGGCTGTAATTGCTGCAAATGGAGGATTTTTTGACGGAAGCAAAGTTTGAAGGACACAATTATTATTTCAGTAAAACATAATTATTTCTAACCTTGTAAATGACTGTAGTTCCTATTAATTTTGGTATATGTCCTATTCAAACTCATTTTATGTATGTTTTCATGGAAAACAAGGAACATTTCTAAGTGTCCCCAAACTTTTGGATGGTGGTGTACATGTACAGAAGGGATGCAGTATGGAATGTTTTAACAATCCTTTCTGTATGAGCCATGTAAAAAAAAAAAAATGCCACCAAGTGGTTTAATTCCTTCATCCTGTCCTGGTTCATATCCTTACCCTGCAGTTCATGACAATACTGTTCTGGCTACCATGGAATAAAACAATGACTAAGAGTGATGGTCTGGTCATTGTGGTTGAGGAGTGCTTTGAAACACTTACAGGTACTCCCAGGATATGTGACAGCTGGTCCGCTTTCGTCTGCCGCATGCAGTTCCCTGCATTTGTAACAAAAACAACTGGTACCACAAATTGTCCCTGAGAGTTGACCAGTTTTTGGAAGGTCTTTTTTGCAGCAGGAATAGGCATCTTTCCCCGGACAAGAACACCATCAATGTCAAACAGCAGGCCAAAACGTGGTTGTGGCTGAGGAAGAGATCGAGAGAGAGTATGGCTTATTCCAGCATCTAGATCATTAGATGGTGACATAAACCTGACAATTTGACATATCATTAAATACATTAAATTCAACACAATGGGATCAACATCCACAACATCCCAAAACCATGGGTCTGAGATGGTATTTAACAATGCATATTTACAGGGGGTGGACAAAATTACAGAAATACCACATGGAAAAGGACTATTCCTTTGAAGTAACTAAATCAAAAAAACAAAGCAGTTGAGGTAACATAAGGTTAACTGCCTATTAGCAGTGCATATTTGTCATCTGTGAATAAGGTCTGACAATTAGCACTTAGATATTTGAGTTTTCAAAACATGAAGCAACTAACAGGTTTCCAAAGTTCATGCCTGGACTGCAGGTGCATCTGTCACAAAAGTGCAGCCTCAAAAATTATGAATAATTATGTTCCCTCAAGATGTTCCAATATTCCAGGATGATAATGCCCCCATACACACTGCTAAACTAATTCAAGGGTGGTTTTGTGAACACCAGGTTGATGTCAAATGCCTTCCATGGCCACCCCAATCTCCAGATCTAAACATCAGTTAATCTTTATGGGAAGTTCTGGAGGGCAGAGTGCAAAGCAGATTTCCATCCACTTCATCCATCAAAGAACTGGAGGCTTTTTTCTTAAAGAATGGTGCATCATCCAAGGACAAATAGTTCATTACATGTATGACAGCATTCCAAGAAGGATTGGAGCTGTTATGAAGGCTTTACTCCTTATTGTGTCCTTGATATGAATATATTGTTAGATGTTTCTGTTATTTGTTGCTATATCAGTATTGTATGACCATGCTGAAATCTTGCAAGCACACATTCTGTTTCCCTAGGGTCTGGATCGGGCAACAAAAGAGCTTTGCAATCATGTGATGTGAAAGTGGAAGTTCATAGCTTATAACTACAAATCATAGATAGAACTAAAACTCCTCATAAAATGTGAACCAAAAAAACATGTTTTGTTGGAATTTCACAAAACTGAATTGAAAGAATTTTCCTTTATATATAATTATTATTGACCGTTATTTTACATTTGTATGTAAAATTGCTATATTTACGTGATTGTGTCTCACAGCATTGCAAGAACCAATGACTGTTGATCTAAATGGCACACACACAATACTAATGTAAAATCCTCATTGTTTTCTTTCAAAATTAGTGGTACATTTCATTATGCAAGATGGAACAACATGTATTATGACTTTAAAATAAATATCACAAAAACATTATCCTCAATAGTCTGCATATTTTAATGTTGTTCTTTGGACCATGCTTTACTGGCACAGCACATTACAGAATGGAATTTAAGGACTTTATGGCCCACTACAAAGAGAAATTGGCCCTAATAAGCAATGTAACCAATCACAGCCCTCTATGTGTGTAGAGTATAATTACATAAAAAGCATGTGGGGGTAGAATACGGCCAATATACAATGCTAAGAGCTGTTCTTAATTACAACATGTCATGGAGTGCATGGACACAGGGCTTAGCTGTGGTATATTGCCAATATGTTCTCTTACAAACCAGGTGGTTTGAATCCTGAATTCAGATTGGCTGATACCCGTGGTATATGGTCTCATAAACCATGGCTATGACATACCTAAGCGCTGTGTCCAGGTATGTCATACCACAGATACTCTGCGATGTGTTGTGCCTAAGAACAGCTCTTAGCCATGGAATACTGGCCCTATACTATACCCCTTTGTGCCTTATTGGTCACATGTACCACGGGAATGACATTAGACCAATTTTTACTGCTCTATTTGTGTCTGTAACCTGTTTATAAAAGCAATGAGGCCTTTTGGGGGTTTTGTGATATATTGCCATTATACCACGTCTAATCGCTTTGTCCATTCACTCCGCGATGTGTCATGCCCACGAACAGCACTTAGCCGTGTTATCGTGGGCATATACCACACCCCTTCACTCCTTATTGATACACATATCAGCCAATCAGCATTCACAATTCAAACCACCCGGTTTATGTATAACAATATACTGAAATTGGTGCATAATTCCAGTGTATTTTCATTTAATGATAATTGCTTTGTAGTACTAAGAAATTAAACAGGACATTGTTATAAAGGATAGAAGTATATTAAAAATATGCCAATTTAATTTTTTCATGCTAATAGAAAGAACTACAAGTCAACAATACTTCCTCTAAAGAGACTTAGGGATTTAAAATGTTTCAGTCTCCTAAAGGATATACTTAATGTTTTATCAAATCTATCACGTATACAGCGATATTTATAGAGAAATAAGATATGCTGTACTACCTCACACGTTGAGGGGATTATATGGGATGGTGATTAAATTCCAATATATTTTTCTTTTCAAATGGTCTCTAACAATATCAAACATTGAAGGGGGATAAAAGCAGCATTGACTGCAGTGCATCTTTGTGATCAAAGGCAGAAACCTCTGGGAATGACACAGCAGAATGCATCATCAACATCCGCATTATAGACAACAAAACATTACCATACAGCACCCACTAAAGATTGGGATTTGGCATTAAAAGGAGGACGTTGTTTAGATAGGGAAAATCATTGGTTGATTGGTTTATATGTTACCAAATTGAAATGTGTCGATGTTTTATTAAACGTAGGTAGTCTAAAATTGTCAAGACAATAAAACATTGTGTGTTAAGGATGTTTTTTTCTCAGAAAAACACACATCTTGCAATGATACCGTAGTTGCCCTTAAGTCTGATCCCCTAGAGACGGTAACATTCGTGGACACAAAGCGCGCATCCGAAGTTAACCACTACGAGGGTACATTCTTTGGTGTGCCTCTCATTACAAGGAAACATTTGGCTACAATGTATCAATTGCTTGCAGAAGTCTACAATGAATCAACTGACGGTGCAGAATTCATTAGGAAGTAACAGCTGCAGTTCAAATCGTACCTTGCTATCAGACACGGTTCCGCTAAGCCCGCACTGAGAACCGGCAAATCCAGCTCTTCGCCTGACTTGTCGGTTATACAGGGCGTTCAGAGCCCGGTAAAACCGCAGGAGTCCCCTCATCTCCTACTTTCACCGGGACCGAAAAATAATGAAGCCCCGAATAAAAAGAAGCCGGCTTGGGCTGAGCTGGCTGTTAGATTGGGTTTGTTTTCCTCCGATTTTCTCCCACCATTAATTTTTTTCTGGGCAAGGCTAAATGACGACATTATGAGAAGTAGGAGGTCCTTGCCGTTGAAAACGTTGAGATTGAAAATCGTCAACAGCAGCAGGCAGAACTATTGTGGACTGCAGTCCCCGCTGCCATTTTGAACATCAGGTGGAGCGATCGAAAGGCATGGGGAAAAACAAGTCAATGTCAATCTGTGGGTATAGATCAAGACTACTTTCCTACTGCAATGAACGCAATACACCAAATAGAAATACCACAAAGAACTAACTGTACTAAAAAACATGATATCCGCCGAGTCATATGTGGGTCTTTATATATAGGTTGGCTAAATTTACACTGCAAGTGCCACTAGGGGGGAATTTGACATGGAAATCTGAGCCAATGGTTAAGAGATGACAGGAGGATTCCCTATGCAGGCACAACCTGTTCTACATTCTCTTTGGGAGATGAGGGGGGCACCCAAAGGCAGTGAGTTCATTTAAAAATGTTAAGACATTTTACCAACCATCTAGTTCAGGGCCATTTTTTGATGTTCAACTTTGGCTTAACTGATGCCAATGGAATACAAAGCTGCTTTCATTAAAGTAGGAATACAATACATACAAGTAATCAAGCTTAGAAAGAAATGCTGAGACAAGAATCTTCTTCCCCGTGCTCCTCCCGCTTTATTGATAGTTTAAAATTACATTTCTATGTTCTAGGACTTCAGTTGCATTTTCCTTCCGACTTAAAAACTGAGTACAAGCAAATGGTATTTTTACAGTAGTCTAAGTGATATTGTACAAAAATAACATTTGATTTCTGTGAAAACATTCTCCATTCCCAAATAACTGCTAATTCTGATGATCTGACAACTGTACTTGATGCTAATTTTTCCTCCAAGATAAACATTTCCAAAATCATATTGGGAAACATCTACCTTGGTCTATTTTGTGATAGCCTGCTCCTTGAAATTGTAAACACATTTCTTTTTTATAAAAGAACTTAAGATTCTTTCAATTCCTCCAAAATGTAACGGCATTTACCGATATAACATGTAGTTTGTTATCGCCCGGCACTTAGCTGCTTGTTGGGCCCAGATGCAGATGGATCATATGCTGTGACCTGTTTCCCACATCATACGCTCTTGGCCAACTCATGTTTTCCCACTAAAACAAACCAAAAATAACCATACATGGAAGTTCAGGTTTCTTTTTACTCCCTTCTTCCTCCCCATCTTACTGAGACTTACTTTCCACAAGCCCAGGTCTTCTATATCCCATATATTTAGTCCCATTCATTCATCTCTGCTCACCAGTGGCTGGGAAAGGGGGTTCTTTAACAAAGCATTATACATACTGTAACACCGCTACCAAACTAAACAAACATTTTTTTGTATTGAATGCATAAAGATATTTTCCCCCCTTTCTTCATATTACATGTCGAGAGGCTCACTGGCCCGGGACTAGCCTCTGTCAGCCAACCTTTGGCCAGTGAAGAGGATTCAGAGAAAATAATACAACCAACCATCAAATCAGAAAAAAATAGGAGGGGCAACAAAGGGCACTGATTATGCGGTGGCTTCAATGGTACACTCTTTCGCCAGGTGGCCGGTGTTTCCACACTTGTAGCAGTTCACCTCACTGGCTTTGCTGCACTGCACAGCAACATGGCCGATCTCACCACACCTGGAGGGGCAAGTGAATATATCAAAGAATTCAATTCATTTTTACATAACATTTCACATTTGCATGGCTCTGGTGGAGACGGGAACTAAACTGGAAATGCTATAATGCATTTGGCTAACTCTCAAAAAGCAGATGGAACATGTTCACAGCATCAAAAAACATTTAGATACAAAGCACAACTACTTGAAAGCTTCAAGGTGGTACATACCTATGACTAAAGACTACAACAACAACAAAAAAAACATTTCCCCAAAAGAAGGGGGTACCAGTTACTGCATGTCACTCAAAGACTTGTCGAAACGCCATGTTTGTTTGTGCTTTCAGCAGTTGCTAGTCATGTGTGCTCTGTACATGGGAACAGGCAGGCATGAGTCATACCACGAGTTTCAATTACCAAATGCCGCCCCCCCCCCCACAAAAACACTCTGTGGTCACTCACCTGTAACATTTGACTTTATCGCAAAGTTTCTGGATGTGACCGAAGCCTCCGCAGGAATAGCACTTCTGCTCGTTGGCATGGTCACAGTCACGGGCCACGTGGCCAGCTTTGCCACAGCTGTAGCAACACTGCTCCCTTTCCTTCTTGGGTTCCTTGCAGTCCCGGGAAATATGGCCACTCCGGTGGCAGTTGTAGCAAGCTGAGGAGGAAAAAAAACAACAGTATGTTTAACATGCGTTCTATTAGTGAACTCATAATATGAAGTTGTCACAACTACGCTACATCAATTAACACAACCACATAGATATCAATAATTAATACTCTGTTACACACCATTATACTTCCTCCTAAAAGCAGTTGTATTGTATATTGTCTGTAACATGTAATAAACCTGGTACAAATGTAGTGAAATTCTGTGTCCCTAGATCCTTCATCTACAAGAGATGACAGTATTGAGGATGCTTCAACTATTACTATTTGCAAAACTGTCTATACTACAAGTTTAAAGTTTGTTGACAAAACTATGTGTGCACTAAGCATTCACTAAAGGAATTAAAATGGTTCTCACCATCCTCAGTCTGTTCACAGTCCCTGGCAATGTGACCTTGCTCTCCACAGCGATAGCAGAACAGATCTAGAGAAAGAAGAGACCAGGGCTTGCTTCACACTCATCTGTTAAAAAGAATCTCAAATTTGCATCCAATTTGAGATTGCACTTGTGAAATTCACAACTACAGTTATAAAACAGATGTTCTAAAAAAAAAATTTGTATTTTGATATCCCACTTATGACAATGTGATGAGTGAAACCCCCCATAATACTTAGGTTATCAGTAGGAAAAGACCTTTGTACTCAGTGAAATTAAGGCAGCTACTTCGAACCGGTAATTCATCCCTGCTTGAAAAACCACACACACACACACACACACACACACACACACACACCCCCCCCC